>ML288789.1:22660-43659 GCA_005239495.1 Nicotiana undulata
GGTAGTTGTACTCACTCGTAATTGTGGATCGCAAATCAGAAAGGTTGTATGTTACTTGTATGTTTTGGATTATCTATTGTTGAAAGTTAAAAGAGGAAAAATGGAATCATGTTGTAAATTGTACTTTGGATCTAAATTGTCTAACTCACATGGAATAATGTATGTTATGAACACGGGGTAATACGTTGGGTAGGAAAGGCGATTTTGGGGCGTGACACTTGAAGTCTCCGGTCCAAGCTCATACATTGATGCCTAGGATGGTATGAAGTACCTGGATCTGCACAAAAATATCTGCAGAAGCATATTATGAGTACACCACAATGGTACCCAGTAAGTATCAAGCCTAACCTTAGTAGAGTAGTGACGAGGTTGGGCCAAGACACCTATTGGAACAAATAAATACATTGAAAAGGTATATAATATAATAATGGAAACAATATAAAGGGTACAATGAAGAAATATAACAAGAATAGTTACGCTAAAATATTACGCAATTTAGAGAACACAGAAGAAAAGCACATAACAAGAATGCCAAAGGAAGTGATGCAAACAAACACAAGTGACGCGAATGAAATGTATTAACAAGAATCACTATCAAGGTACCGCCACGTATTCTCATTTCCCAAATAAAATCACAATAGTTCCTTATACCACCGCTGGAGCCTTGCATTTAGTTTTGAACATCAATTTTTTAAAATAGCTATCCGCGTTTTAGCCACCTTATCACACCTCATGGCTTCAAGTAGTTTCCTTACTAGCAACACGTGTATCAAGCCACCTTATCTAACCGCATGTGTTTCAACCCCAATCTTTATACCACCACATGCGTATCAATATCACAACATATCACAAATCGCACCTCAAGTGCCCAATAGCACAACTTTCCAAATAAGTCAACAATGATAGCGTTTCTACAATAAATGGTCCATGGCTCAAAAACAATATGTACAAGAGTCTCAACAATAGCAACCGAAAGCGAATAACTCAACAAGAATATTATTTCAACATTTTTAGAACATTGACTCAATGTGAATCACGACCTTTATAACTTCAACACCATAATTCAACAATAAGATATTCCAAGAAATAACAACTTCAAGTAAAGGGGCTGGACGAACTGCTATATTGCATAGGGAGCTCAACATTTAAATAAATTAATAAGGAAATGAGAGAACAATAACTTCAACTAAGCATGTAAAGACAATTAGCATGTATGAGATGAGACAAGTATTTACAATATGAAGTAAGTCACGTAAGGGTAGGTTAATGATGATGAAGATAACATGTTATGACAATTCAATTAAAGGCAAGGAAAGAATCCACGTAACTCTAACCGGTCAATTACTACATTTAGACCGTGTACTCACTCGTCACCTTGCGTACACGACCTTCACATACCACAATTAATCACAAAAACAACACTAATCCTAAGGGGTAATTCCCCCACACAAAGTTAGGCAAGAGATTTACCTCAAAACATGCTAACTCAATCAACTACTAAGCCATTTCCGCGATTATCCAACTTCAAACAACTCAAATCTAGCCAAAACAACTTTCTACCATAAATACAAACCATATGAAACTATTCCAAACAATAACATTGCAATATTTAAAGAAAAACAAAAAATCGACTCAAAAGGTCAACCATGGGCTCGCGTCTCGAAATCCGACTAAACTTACAAAATCCGAACACCCATTCGATAACGAGTGAAACCATATAAAAATTACTCAAGTCCAACCTCAAATCTCCTTACAAACTCCCAAAGTTCGGTCTATGAAGTTTTACAAAATTTTCCCAAATTTACCAACTCAAAATACTAATTAAATGACAAACATGACGATGGATTCGTGTATAATGGCCAAGTTTGAGTTAGAATCACTTATATCGATGATTTCCTTGAAAATCCCTCTAAACTTCGCCGCAAACCGAGATCTCTAGATCAAAATATGAAGAATAAAATTAAACCCTCGAACTCACCCCTTTCTGACCAGTGATCTCGCATATGCGATCCCTCAGCTGCATCCGCGGAATTTCCATCACATGTGCAGTCCTCACTTAGGCCATCTCCCTTCGCTTATGCGGACGGCTGCTCACTTCTACGAGCCTGCTTCTGCGGAGATTCGATCGCACCTGTAGTCCTTAAAAAATACCTCCTAAGTCTGCTTCCGCGGAAGAAATATCGCATCTACAAATGTGCAACTGCGCCCACGTGTCCGCACCTGTGAGCCTGCCTTGTGATGGCCCTCTACACTTCTACAATGAGCCACATTTCACCTGCGGTCAAATCCATCACATGTGCGATGAAACTAGAGCTCGACAGCTTTAGCAATCACTAAATCCAAAATTATCCCGATTTCAATTTGATTCACACTCGAGACTCCTGGGACCCCGTCTGAATATACCAACAAGTTCCAAAACCTATAATGGACCTTCTCGAGGCCAAAATTCACATCAAACAACATCGATTCTATGAATCGCAACCCAATTCAATCATATTGAAATATGAACATCCGACTTCCAAAACTAATGCCAATTAATACCAAAACAACTCCGATGGACCTCAAATTTTGCACACAAGTCATAATGACATAACAGACCTATTAGAACTTCCTAAATGGGGATCCGACCTCGATATCAATAAAGTCAACTCCTGGTCAAACTTCTCAACCTTTCAAACCTTCAACTTTCTATTTTTCGCCAATTCAAGCTGAAACGACCTACGACCCTCCAAATTAATTTCCGGATACACTCCTAAGGCCAAAATCACCATACGGAGCTATCAGAACCGTGAAAACTCCATTCCGGAGTCGTCTACCCAAATGTCATACTCCGATCAACTTTTCAACTTAAGCCTCCCACTTAGGGACTAAGTTTCCCATGCCACTTCAAAACTCACCCGAAACCGAAACCGAAACCGAAACCAAACATCCCGACAAGTCACATAACCACAATAGATGAGGTAATAAATACGGGAACAAGGCTAAAATACTCAAAACGACCGACTATGTCGTTACATTTAAAGACTTATTGTTGATACCCAATTTTTCCTCAAATTACTTTAAATTTGCATATATACCTTCAAAATCAGTTTTTGTAATAGTTGGTATTTTTCCATAATTTTTTCACATTTTTATAAATTTATTTCTAATTTATCCAGTACTTTTACATCCAATAATTAATTATAAATCGCATTGCAAATAATTTCAAATCATCTCTTGGTTCAATATATCATTTTAATCCTATTAGGATTTAATTATTTTACAAATTAACCAATTTGGCATTATTTGGCTATAATTATAATCGCTTTGCAATCATAGCCTAATTATACATTCTATGCTTTTTTAATTCAATAATTGGTCATTTTATATTTTAAAATACTAGTTAATCACCTTAGTTTCACCTATTTATCCTTAATTTCATTTTATATAATTACTAGCTATTTTTATTAATTATTTATCTAATTTTAATGGGTATTTAACAAATAGCCATCTTTATTTAAATTCTAGACTAAATTAAACCTGGTCTCTAACCCAATTAAATAACTCATCAGACCCCCAAGACCAATATTCTATCTACCCGGCCCAACTTAGAGTCAATCTTGACCGTTGATAAAATTTGATCAACGGTCCAAATCTCCCCTTCCTAATTTAACCCCTAATGACTCTCCCCCCCCCCCAATTCATTTCCCCTGTTCCCATTCTCTCTCAACTGTCTCTCTCTCTCCCTCTCTATATCTCTGGTTCTCTCTAGAACCTTCCACCTTCCCTCCTCTCTGATGGACTATGTCCATCTTCTCCGGCCACCTCCCTCGCCGGAAACCATGGCTTCTCACCATCTCCTAGCCTCTGCCTCATCCCACGCCGGTTTGACACTACCCTGAGGTCCTCAGGTGAACCTGGAGCGGTTTAACTCTAACCTATGGCCTTTCATGCCATTTTCCAGCCATCTCCGGTCGTTCGAGTAAGATCTATGACTTCCCGGCTAAAACCGGTAATATTTTGAGTTTTTCTTATCTTTCCTGGGTTCTCTTTGAAACCCTAACTCTTAAAACTTTCCGATTCTTTTAGATCTATGATAGATCTGTGTATATTCTGAGTATTTCGTTGTTTTTCTCAAAGATTCTCCGTTTTTCTCTAAAATGGCTCTTTGTTTTCAAACTAGGGTTTCATGACCCCTTTTAAACAATTTTTCTATGACTTTTCAGTATTATCCTAAGGTCTCTACTGTGTTTTAATGGTTTATTTAAGTTTCTCTATCTTATCTAAGTTGTTGTGTTGAAACCCCTAATTTCTAGTCCTAAACCCTAAGTTCCTGATTTTGTCTTTGATAATATGTGTTTGCATCTCATGAGCTTTATGATTCTTTGATAGTTCACCCTATGTTTTTCATATGTGTCTCTTATTTTTCTTGCTTTTCGGCTTACGTTACTGTTCACTCTGTGATTCATGTGAATCCCTAATTTCGTATGATTTCACTACTAGGGCTTCTGACTTCTTCCCTATTATCTATTGAATTCATGCTAATTTCCTTTACTTTATGTTATTCCTATTCGAATCCCTGATTCTCTGCAATTTTACTTTGTTAGGGTTCCTGATTTATCTCTTTTTCTTATATCGTGTTCATTTCGTTCATGCATAGAAGTCTATAGTAACTAGTATTATTTTCTATTATTTGAATCCCTAATTCCTTGTGATTGAAAACCTTTATTGATTTCCTATGGGGATATTATTACTAATTTCCGACCTTTAGTTTATTTCTTACCTTGTTACATGATTAACTTACTGTTAATTGGTTCCTATTTCCTTAATTAGAATCTGACGAACCTAGCCTAATTACCTGTTCCATACTTGCAGTGTTTGAATATTTCTTTAAGCTATATATGGTCTCTTTCCTTATTTGTTACTTAGTGTTTGAATAACTCCCTTAATTATGGGAGTACTTGCGCCGATTTCACTCTGATTGATACCAAGTTCCATAATTGTTGATTTATTCTGATTTTTACCTTACTTTTCACCCAGCTTTCACAACTATATATATGCATACTCTTCTCTCATTAGAGGACAGGAACTAATCTGGTTCAATAGATCTCTCTCACAACTAAAACTCTCTATTCTCTCTTCTGTGCTACTTGCTATTACTCTAAGTTAGCCGCCTGCAAGCCAGGGCTAACTATTGCGCATCTCTTACTTCTTACTTTGTATTACTGCCTTCACTTCACTGGTATGTTCTAATTCAAATTTCAGTTCTCAAACCAACATGTTTATATTACTGTTGCAATTCATTGTGTTTCTGATATGCTTCTATTTACTATTTTGTTGTTCAACATGTAGTTAAAGTCCTGGATTCCATCTAGCATGTAAAGTTATGCTTTACTAACCAGCATGTCTTTGTGTACCTGAAACCTGTCTTTATGTGAATCTCCCTGCCTATGTTTGGTACATTAGTTTAATTAGGGTGTACTCTACTGTATTAAACTGTTTGATACTGTTATGTTAGTCTAATCCCATACCCTATTGTATCCCAGTTCCCTGAACCCTTTAGGAACTTCTTATTGTATACCTATGCATATTTCTTCCTGCTACATGCGCCTTCACATGCTCTGTATTTGTCCCTCAAACCCCATACCCCTGTTTGTGGTTGCTGTACTATTCTTGGTCATTTGTGTGATGTTGAACTTGTTTGGTCCTGAGGTTGGTGTTTATGCTCTTTCAAATTGTTTCCTCAGTTAAACTTTTGTTATGAAATCATATCAATCAAACCTCCTTTTTTCAAAAATTGTTTCCTACTCAACCTTCTTTCAAAACTATGTAAAGCACTCTCACTCAACTCTTAGACCCTTTACGTTCTGCCCCCTTTGTGTGAGCATTGCTTTAGGACCCCCCCCCCCTGAGCTCCCTCTGAACTTTGACACACTAAGGCTGGCCATTCCACACTTCACTTACTCTACCTTGACAATGAAATCTGGGTGCGAGCACTGCCCGGGATCCCTTGAGGTCTTTAGGGAACTCTGACACACCCGGATTATGAAAAAGGCTGTGAAATATCTTGGCATTGAGGACATGGAGATCTGGGCCTATACTGTAGGCTCCCTATAGTTAACTTCTTATTTTCTTTTATTTCAGTTATGTAATTCATATCTGATGGCCTGTAATAATTATTTGTAAAACAACTTTAGGTTGGATAGTGAAAAGGGGTGGGTACTATGTATGCGGCAGTATAGTCAAGGGTAGAAATCATGCTCATAGGTCTTCTGTTCTTCTGTGCGCAATAGCAGCCATGATTAGGTATAATATATGCCAAGCATGCCATGCATTAGATATCATGTTCCCTAGGATCCATATATGTACTGTTTTTAGCATCTCACCATCACTTAGAAACCCTATCTCTAAGGTAAATAATGACATAAAAACAAACTAATGTGATTCTGTCCTATGTGCTTCTTACATGTCCTGAAAACATTCAGAAAATTTGTTCTAGATAAATGTGTTAACATCAGTGGTCATTCATGCAATCATCATGCTATACACTTAGAAATCCTGTCTAGGTAAAACAACATTAAAATAAAATGTCATTTCTGCCTACTCTGAAACTGTGCATAAGAAATCATGTTCTAGGATCACAATCATCCAATCACACTTAGTCTTATTACTGAGTATGAAACAGTTCACTTTGTTCTAATAACTAGTAATAAATTCCTATGTATTCTGCAACATTTAGAACTGCATGCTTTTTTGAATATAACAACCTGAAACTGTCAACAACTCTGAACAACTATTGCATATCCTCACACGCCTAGGCAAGCCTTAGGTAATCAACCTTAAAAAATAAAAATGGGAATTGTCTTCTTGTGATTAATACCAGCATTGTAATGACCTAACCGGTCATTTTACGTTATCGGACCCCGTTCCCCTGTCTAAGTCTTCCCATAGCGACTTCTTGCGATTTGTGACTTGGATTTGGAAGTGTTTTGAGCAATATAGGAACACTTGGTTCCTTAAGGTTGGCCTATTTGGCCAAGTTTGACTTCGATCAACATTTTTAGCAAACAACCTCGGAATCGAGTTCCGGCAGTGCCAGTGGCTTCGTATGATGATTTCAGACTTGAGCGTATGTTCGTCTCGGGTTTTCGATGACCCGAGAGCATTTCGGCGCCCAAAATGCAACTTAGGCTTTCCTTATGTTTTAAATTTGGTTTGGGACATGATTTTATGCTATTTCCGTTATGTCATTTATGACTTTTCTGCAAAATTTGAGGTCATTCAGAATAGTATAGGCCCGTTCGGTGCATTGAAGTGAATTCTAGAATCTTAAGTTCTTAAGCTTGATTCAATTTGGTTTTGGGGTTGAATTCTCAGTTTCGTGGTTGTTTTTCACCTTCCGGAAGTTCGAGCGAGTCCGTATCATGAATACAGACTTGCATGTGCCTTTGGACGGGGTCTCGAGGGGCTCGGGTGAGTTTTGGACCGCCGGGAGCTAAGTTGGAAAAACCAGATTTTAGCTATCTGGTTTCCTTCTTCGCGATCGTAGAAGGTGGGTCGCGATCGCGGAGAAGGAATTTGGCTGGGCTGCTGATAGTCGCGATCACAGCTTCCTCTTTGCTATCCCGGAAGGTTAGACTACATGCCTTCGCGATCGCAGCCTCATCCTCGCGATCACATAGTGCCTAGTCAGGGCCGGGCACAGTTGTTCTTCGCGATCACAGGACCTCTGCCGCGATCGCAGAGGTCTGGCCAATTGTTCTTCGCGATCACAGGGCCTTTGTCGCGATCGCACAGTTTGGCCAGTTGGCCTTTGCGATCGCAGGGCCTTTGTCGCGATCGCAGTGAAGGAATTACTGGGCAGTTTTATTAAATACGGGACTTAACTTATTTCCTCCATTTTCATCTTCCTCCTCAAGTCTTTAGAGAGCGCTTCAAGGAACTTTCCACCATTGTTATTTAGGTAAGTAAATTCCATGGTTTTACCAAGTTTCAACATCATTTCCTAGCTAATTCTCTCTTCTAAATCATCAATTCTTGAAATTTGGTAGTAAATTAGGGCTTATGGGAGAATTAGTGAATTATCAGTTCTAAGCCATGAATTCATGTATAACTCACGTAATTATGATCCTTAGGCTTCGGGTAAGTGATTCCTTCGAGAATTTTTGAAATCCGAGCGCGTGGGCCCGGGGTTGAAATTCCAAAATCCTTCAAGAATGCCTAATTTTGGGTTTATTGGTTGATTCTTCTTCTTTGAACTTAAATTGATTCAATTACGCTATATTTGGCGAGTTGTGAGCCGTCGAGGGTAGACTTCGGAGATTTCGGGCGCATCCTTAATTGGAGGGGTGATTTAGTTACGAGGTGAGTCTAATTTCTAACCATGTAAGCGGGAATTGTCCCCCTAGGTGCTCTAAATGCTATGTGTACTTGTTTGGGGGCTACGTACGGACCAAGTGACGAGAGTCCGTACGTAGCGGCTATTATTGTTGTGTCCGGGTAGTTAGGCCACAAAATGTTCATTGTTCTTCCTTGTCATGATATATATATATATATATTTTGTACTCCTGTTGTTCATAGCAATATTTCATCTAAAACATTTCGTGATACTTGACTCGAAGTAATTGTATTTGCGTATCTATGGGATTTGGTCGTACTCCACGGCGGACTTGCGAGTGTTCTGTACCTATATTGGGATCGGGTTGTGCGCCACGGTGGATTTGAGAGTTATTATACCTATATGGGACCGGGCCGTACGCCACAGTTGAGTGAGAGGTACTTGTATACGTATATGGGATCGGGTCGTACGCCACAACGGGTTTGGAAGGTACTTTATGGGAGCGGGTCGTACGCCACGACGGATCTAAGACTTGGTTATTATTGGTTCATTCTGGTGGTCCTACCCTTGAAAGCGCGTTATTGCTTAATTCAGTAGTGGTTTGGATTTCTGATCTTGATATGTACTTATTGCTTATTTCCTTACATGTCTATTGTATTTCATTATATTCTATCATATGTTATTACTATTGGACCTTAGTGAGTATCGAGTCGACCTCTCGTCACTACTTCTTCGAGATTAGACGGGATACTCACTGGGTACATATTTATTTAATATGTACTCATGCTGCACTTCTGTACTTAACTGTACAGGTACTGAGGTCGGTGCTTCTGGTTATTATACCGGAGATAGATCCTGAGCTAGTGGACTCGACTTCACGGTGAGCTGCTTCTTATGGCGGTTTACAGCAGTACCATGGAGTTTTCCTTTTGTGTTTCCCGTCTATTTCATTCAGACAGTGGGATTGTATATATTATCTTTTGGTTATTCTGTTAGCATGCCCGTGTCACTCGTGACACTAGTTCTTGGCACACACACGTAGTGTTTATTTTGGGTTTTGGGTTGTATATTCATATATATGCTTATCTTTTGGCCCACACATCGTTACTACTTTATTACTTATCACCGGGTTATCATTTTTGGATATCATGTTTAAATTGTTTAAAACCGATAAACGTTGGAATACTTAATCAATTGGAAAGGGTAACACTTAGTGATTTTGTGTTGGCTTGCCTAATCCCGCAGTTGGGCGCCATCACGACCTGAGTTAGGATTTGGGTCGTGATAAGCATGCTTAAAACCAGTAGGCAAAACGGATTAGGACTTCCTCTCTGAGTTATGCATTAAAATCTGTCTTTGTTGTTATCACTTAGATACCATGCTTAGGATATGAATTTGAATATGGACCTTAACTATGTATGAGTCATGTTGTTTATGTGTATTATTTGTGGAGGTATACCTGAGCCTTCTATTTGTTTTCCATGCTCCCCTTAATTGAAGTCCTATATGTTTTCTTATATGTCACTTTAGTATTTTACATTTAAAGCTTAAGGGTCTTCTTATAACCTCTTTTATAGGATATAATTCCTAAACTCCTCCGGGACTAATAGGAAGGGACGGGTAACAACATGCAATAGAGATCGAGACCAACACTCGCTTTAATTACCTTCACGAGGTGGGAAAGGGTATATATGGATATGATGACCGGTGCGCTAATACCACGTGTAGCCCCTCTGTGAGGAGTGTCATACCGAGTATTGCATTGATGTGATCCACATTATAAACAAACCTAGGATACCCCCTTTATAAACAGGCTTAGACTATAATCCTTTTCAAAAATCCATTAGTTATTAAACATTTTCAAACTTGTAACTTATATGTGCCTAGGCTATGAACCTTTCCAAATCCCCTATTATTTGGGCCTTAATTGTTTACTTGCTAATCGTACAAATTCACAAAAGCTATTTGGCCGGGAACCACACTTGTGGATCCTGAGGGGTGCCTAACACCTTTCCCTTAGGATAATTTCAAGGCCTTACACTGTCTTTGGTTATAAAACTTAGTTGTAAATGAACCCCAATAGGTGCCCTAACGCACCTTAAATCGTTAGGTGGCGACTCTTCAAATAAATAAACCTCTTTACCTAAAGGAATGAGTTGTCCCAACCAATGTCATTAAACCCTTTTAAACCGGGCCCCGAAAGGAGAGCTTGGGGAAAAAGGGGACGCGACAGCATGGCGACTCTGCTTGGGATTTCAGGCTTTTACCATTTTCAAATTGCTTTGTGAATTCGTGCCTCTTCCCATGAGCATTTACTTGTTTATTTCCTTTAAGCATTTAAATTCTCTCAAAAGTAACTGACATATATTTCTTGTTTCTTTCCTTTGTAACCGCTTTCAAATTATAAACTACTGTACTTACTGCTTTCATAACGTGCAAATACATGACTACATGTTTTAATGTTTTAGGCATAATCGTGATTCAACATCATACTCCACTCGTGCCAAGCAAAATCCTATAGCAACGCTTGATGAGTGGTTGCGCGTTTCCTATATCATTACCCCCTAAATTCAGAAAGGCTTCTTTGCGGTAAAACTAGTCGATCAGTAGTGTCGTCGACGGTTCCGTGCCTTTACCCCTCGAGTTTTCCGCTCAAGGGTACTGGTCTAAAACCCCATAGAAACCTTACTCCATTGTATTGTTGCATGCATCATGGTCAAACCTAGCCAGGCTAACGTGTTGTCCTCAAAATGTTAGTGATTATGGCTTAGACTATAATCCTTTTCAAAAATCCATTAGTTATTAAACATTTTCAAACTTGTAACTTATATGTGCCTAGGCTATGAACATTTCCAAATCCCCTATTATTTGTGCCTTAATTGTTTACTTGCTAATCGTACAAATTCACAAAAGCTATTTGGCCGAGAACTATACTTGTGGATCCTGAGGGGTGCCTAACACCTTCCCCTTAGGATAATTTAAAGCCCTTACCCTATCTCTGGTTATCAAACTTAGTTGTAAATGAAACCCAATAGGTTCTCTAACGCACCTTAAAATCATTAGGTAGCAACTCTTCAAATATATAAACCTCTTTCCCAAAAGGAATGAGTTGTCCCAACCAATGTCATTAAACCCTTTTAAACTGGGCCCCGAAAGGAGTGCTTGGGGAAAAAGGGGGCGCGACACTCATATATTGAACGAATTCGCTCATTCTCAAAAGAAACTTATATGCCACCAATGTTCACACCATAGGCTTATTCGTCGTGTTAGTCTCTACTAATTTAAGCTCGTAAAGCCTAGGATCAGTTAGGTCTTTATGGGTTGCAATTTAGGTTAAGGGATGAGTAAGATAGATATGGATAGTAGTGACTAACCCTTCTAAGAACTTTTAATATACTACACCATAACTTTAAGCAAATACTGTTCATGACCAACTCAACAGATTACTACAAAATCGTACCTAACTCAGACCATTGTCTTTAAGCATTTTACATAATTACTAGCCCGGATTACAATAAACTAGAGGGGTTATTTTTTTTTATAGTCTTGTATTTTCTCTTCTTTTTTTCAAAATCTTTTCAACAACCTCCATAAGTTGGTATTTCTAGTTAGTGGCTCACTCAATACTTATGTGTACCTTTTAGCCTTTCTATGGTTTCACTCAAGAGTTACCCAATCTCCCCTTTACTCTTCCATCTACTTTCATGCATTTGGAGATAAAAGTTCAACAAGATTTAATTAAGAACAATGGAGATTTGGCTTTAGTGTGGGTTCCAAAAAAAGGTTTAAAGACTCAAATGGTCTAATAAGAGAATAATTTTACCACTGATTGGCAAATAGCTCAAAGTTCAATAAAAAAATGCTTATGTCATTTCCTAGTTAAAGCAAATGAGTACAGTCATCTTATTGTTTAACTCATGGGAAGCAATCATAGGAGTCCAGAGACGAGCCTAAGTATCGAAAGAAAGTCACATATATTCCAAAGGCGTGTAATCACATAAATCATTAAGAAACTACTCAACTCAAATACTCCATACCTAAGTCCCGACATTAAATACATCAAATATTAGAGATAGTCAAGTTCTTCCTATTCTACTTGTCAATTAAAAAAGAAAAAAGAAAAATTATTTTGTATTTTTCTTTAGTCTTCAAGTGTCACAACCCCAATTTCTCACCTTAGGATGTCGTGATGACATCTAGCCTGTATGACTAGTAAGCCTAACATTTAACAACAGCTTAACAGAAATAACCAATTGAGATACTAAAATAAAACTAATAAGCTCATATTAAGCCATATAGAAAATCAACAATTTAATTCCCATAACAGGTGGAATTGAATCATAAGCTCTACTGAATATTCTAAAACCTCTACTACAACATTGTGTAACAAAGGAAATAATAGTAAAAAGAATATAATTGAAGGTGACTTCGAGGCTTGCGGACGTCGAGCAGAATTATCTTGAAACCTCCGGAAAGTAGTTTATCAATCAATCACTAGCGCCCACCATGGGCAGACGCACTTGGATCTGCATAAAATTATGCAGAAGCATAGTAGAGTACACAACAACGGTACCCAGTAAGTATCAAGCCTAACATCGATAGAGTAGTGACGAGGCCAGGTCAGGACACCTACTAAGATAAAAGAAACTGAACAAGATATGGTGAAGTCAAATAATGTTGAACGAAGAAATAAATGACATAGAGTGTGCAACAAGAATAACAATCGAGGTACCGCCTTATTTTCATAATTCATAATTTCAATCACAATCTTTCCTTGTATCACCGCGTGAGTCTTAAATTTAGTTTTCAAAATAAGTTTTTTCCTGAAATAGCTACTCTTTAGCGCACCTTATCACACCGTGTGGCTTCAAGTGGTTCCCCTACTAGTAACACGCGTATCAAGCCCACCTTATCTCACCGCATGCATATAAACCCCTAGCCTTATACCACTGCATGCTACAAATTAAAGGCATGGAAATAGTTTAACTAGCCTAAACCGGTAAAAGACCACATATAGCTTGTGTACCCACAAGTCACCTGGCGTACACGACTTTCACATAATACAAATAGCACAATCAGCCCAAATCCTAAGGGGTAGTTCCCCCACAAAAATTTAGGCAAGATGATTATCTCAACTAGGCCAACTCAACCCTCAAAAATAGCTTTTCCCCTAAAATTCACCTCCTTATGGCTCAAATCTAACCAAAAACGGCTTATTATCATCAAACAATCAAGGGGAATCAATCACAATAAATAAAAAGTATGATCTTTACACTTTTACCCAAAAGTAAATCTCGGGCCCTCCCGGTCAAAACTCGGGTCTAAGAGTAGATTCCGACTACCCGTAACCCCACGAGTCCATATATGTGTTTTTTTTTTCAAATCCGAGTCCAAATCGACTCAAAAACTCAATTCTTCATTTTTCAAAAACTTGAAAAATATTTCCAATTTTCCTCTTTCATTCTCATAAATTTGATGTTAAATCTAAGATATAATCCTGAAATATTGTTGGAAATTAAAAAGAATCACTTACCTAATGTTTGAAGATGAAAATTCCCTATCCAAATCGCCTCCTACCGAGTCTAGGTTCTAAGATATCAGAAAATGAGATAAAATACGAACTCCTAGACTTTTTGATCAATTGTAGGTGTCACATTTGCGACACTAGGTTCGAAATTCTGAATCCTTGCAATTCCGAAGAAAGGCTCGCAACTGCGGCCACTGACACACTGAGGAAATGTTGCAATTGCAGCATAGATGCGAAGTCTGTCCTCCTCGCAACTGCAAGAAAAACATCGCAAATTCAAACTATGCCACCCATGCACATACTTCGCAAGTGCGAACAAGGCATCACAATTATGATACCTAACCCCCCTCCATATTCGCAATTGTGATGTTCGTGCTCGCAAGTGCGACGTTAGAGCACCAGCACACCAGAAAAATCCTATTTTCAGTCCAATCCTTCCGAAAAATGTTTGAAAATCATCCGAGCCCTCGGGGCTCAAAACCAAACATCAACACATGTCTGAAAACATCATACGAACTCGCTCACACAATCAAAATACGAAAATAGCATCTATAACTATGAATTAGACACCGAAACACATGAATTTCAAAGTAAAGTTCAAGAACCTCTAGAATTGCAACCAAGCATCTGAATCCTATCAAATCAACTCCAAATGACACCAATTTTTGTAGACAAGTTATATACAGAATAACCGACCTATTTCAAGTCCAAAAGCAAAATTCTGAACTAGACAACCAAAAGTCAATCTACAACCAAATTTTTGAACCTCAAATTACCAATTTTTAGCAAAACAACACAAATCAACCTACGGGCCTTCGAATTCGATTCCAAGTATAAGACCAAGTCCATTATCATTATTTGAACCTATGGGAGCCATCAAACACCGTTTTGGGGTCGTTTTTACGAAATTAAAAATTTTGTCAACATAATCAACTTAGGCTTCTAATCCAAGAATCAAAGGGTCCAAATCAACCCAAAACCTACCCGGTTCAAAACCAATCAACCCCGTAAGTCATAAAAATAATTACAGATGTGTGAAGCATATAAAGGGGAAACGGGGAACAAGTACACAAAATGACCAGCCAGGTCATTACATTCTCCCCCTCTTAAAAAAATGTTCATCCTCGAACGTGCATAGAGACATACCCGAAGTGATGAAAAGGTGAGGATAATGACTCCACATGTCGTGCTCGGTCTCCAAGGTCGCCTCCTTGACCAGATGACCTCTCCATTGAACCTTCACTGAATCAATGTTCTTTGATCTCAACTTCCGGACATGTCTGTCCAAGATAACCACTAATTCCTCAATATTAAGTCAAATCCTTGTCCAATTGGATTAAGCTAAAGTTTAAAACATGAGAAGGATCACCATAATACTTTCAAATCATGGAACACTGGATGAATTTTCGATAAGCTGGGTGGCAATGAAAGCTTGTAGGCCACTTCCGCCACTCTCTAAAGGTACTCAAAAGGACCAATATACCTAGGGATTAACTTGCCCTTATTCCTGAACCTCATCACACCTATCATAGGTAAAACTCAACGAAAAACCCTCTCTCCGACTATAAATGCTACATCACAAGCTCTCCGATTTGCATAACTCTTCTACCAATATTGTGTTGTACGAAGTCGGTCCTGAATCAACTTGACTTTCTCTAAGGCATGCCGAACCAAATATGTGCCGAACATCTTAGCCTCTCCTTGCTCAAACTAACCAACTGGATCCATCTGAATACTTGATTGGTAATTGTTATTGTAGGAGAACTCTACAAGCTGCAAGAAATGATCCCAATAACCCCCAAAATCTATGACACATGCACGAAGCATATCCTTTAAGATTAGAATGGTGCATTAGGACTGCCCGTCCGTCTAGGGATGAAATATTGTACAAAACGCAACCCGACTGCCTAATTGATGCTGCATAGCTCTCCAGAAATACGATGTGAAATGCGTACCTAGATCGGAGATAATAGATAACGGCACACCATGGAGACGAACAACCTCACGCATATAGATCGGAGCTAGTTGCTCGAAAGAATAGGTAGTCACCACCAGAATGAAATGAGACGATTGGATCAACATGTCCACAACCACCCATACAACATCAAATTTATTCAATGTCCGTGGTATCCCAACAATGCAATCCGTAGTAACACGCTCCAATTTCCACTCGAAAATCTCAAGTCGCTGAAGCAAATTGCCGAGCCTCTGATGCTCATATTTCACCGGCTAACAATTCAGGCACCGAGCCACATACTCCACTATATCTTTATTCATTTTCCTCCACCAATAGTACGTCCACAAATCTTGATACATCTTAGGGGCACATGGATTAATGAGGTACCGCGAACTGTGGGCCTCCTAAAGGATCAACTCATGTAATTCATCTATATTGGGCATACATATCTAGCCCTGCATCCGCAACATGCCATCATCTCCGATAGAAACTTCCTTGGCATTGATGTGCTATGTCGTTTCCTTAAGGACAAACAAATGGGGTCATCATACTAACACTCTCTGATGCGCTAATATAAGGAAGACCAAGAAACCTCGCAAAGCAAGAACGCGGGTGGGCTGCAAAAAATCCAATCTAAATTGCCATTGCTTGTGGCCTCTCTGATGCCGGTAGATATGCTAAACTGCCCATAGTCTCCACCTTCGACTCAAGGCATTAGCCACCATATTAGCGTTCCTAGGATGATATAGAGTAGTGATTTCGCAGTATTTAAGAAACCCTAACAATCTCCGATGCACCAAATTAAGATCTTTCTGCTTGAACAGATGCAGAAGACTTCGGTGGTCTGTATTGACCTCATATGGAACACCGTACAAGTAGTGCCTCCAAATATTCTATGCATGAATAACAGCTACCAACTCCAAGTCGTGCACCAGATAATTCTTCTCATGAACCTTCATTTGCTGAGATGTGTAGGACATCACCATAGCGTCTTGCATCAACATCACGCCAAGCCCAATATATCATGCATCACAATACATAATGTATGACCCCGAACATGTAGGGAACACCAACACTAGGGTTGTAGTCAAAGCAGTCTTGAGCTTTTGAAAGCATGCCTCACACTCCTCACAGCAGGTGGAAGGAGCACCCTTCTGGGTCAATATAGCCAAAGGTGCAACAAATCATGAGAAACGCTCTATGCAACAGTGATAATACCCGGCCAAACCAAGAAAACGCTGAATTTCAGTAGCTAAAGATGGTCTAGGCCAATAATTAACTGCTTCAATCTTCTTCGGATCTACCTTGACCCCCCCACTACACACCACATGACCCAAAAACTCCACTAAATGAAGCTGAAATTCACACTTTGAGAATTTTGCATATAACTTCTTCTCTCTTAAGGTCTAGAGCACGATCCTCAGATTCTACTCGTGATCCTCCCGCCTGCGGGAGTACACCAAGATATCGTCAATAAAAACAATGACGAATGAATCAAGATATGTCTGGATTACAATGTTCATCAGGTGCATAAATGATTCTAGGGCATTGGTTAGCCCAAATGACATCACAAGAAAGTCGTAGTGACCATACCAAGTCCTGAAAGAAATCTTCATAATATTCGTATCCCAAATCCTTCAGCTGATGATATCCTTACCGTAATCAATCTTTGAGAACACTCTATCACCCTATAGCCGGACAAATAAGTCATCAATGCGCGGTAACGTGTACATGTTAATCACTGTAACCTTGTTCAACTGCCTACAGTCCATACACATCCGTATAGAACCCTTCTTCTTTGTCACAAACAGAACTAGAGCAACCCAAGGTGACACACTAGGCCAGATTAGACCCTTATCAAGAAACTCTTGCAGTTGTTCCTTTAACTCTTTCAACGGCGTTGGTGCCATACGATATAGTGGATTAGAAATGGGCTGAGTGCCCAACACTAGGTCAATGACAAAATCGATATCTCTATCAGACGGCTTGCCTGATAGGTCTGCTCAAAACAAATAAGGGAAATCTCTCACAATCGTAACTAACTCAACAGTAGGAGTATCAGCACTAACAACCCTCACAAAGGCTAGATATGCCTCACACCCCTTCTCAACCATCCGTTGGGCCTTGAGGAAGGATTCAACCCTGCTAGGAATGCAATCCAATGTACCCCTTCACTCCAATCGCAACAAGTTTAGCATATATAGTGTGATAGTGTTGGCGTGAAAATCAAGAATAGCTTGATAGAGCGACAACCAATCTATACCCAAGATCACATCAAGTTTACCATATTGGGAAATAATAGATCAACTATGGTCTTAAAACCACAAATAACATCTAAACACGACCGATACACATGGTCCGCAACAATAAAATATCCCACAAGTGTGTACACATACGCATGAGAACTCAAAGAATCATGAGATATATCCAAATACGGAGAAAAGTAAGATGACACATATGAATAAGTGGATTCTGGATCAAATAAGATTGTTGCATCCCTACAATGAATTTGTCTAATGCGACTGCCTCCTTCCTACCCAGAAAAGCATAGAATATGGTCAGGCCTCCCCCTTTAGGGCGAACTCTACCCGCCTGACCCCCACTCCTAACTGGTTTTGCAGGTGGAGCGGCAACTGGATCAGCAACCATGGCCCGCAAAATTTGTAGACCAAATGGAATTTGGGGAGCCTGAGTAGTTTGTGGAGGTGCACCACTCCTAAGTCTGGGGAAATCCCTCACCATATGTCTGGCGTTGCCACACTAAATAAAAGCTCTCGATGGACGTGGATGCTGAAGCTAACTTGGGCCTGGTCGGCTAGACTGGCCGCTGAAGGCACCTGTGCAGGAGGTGCACTGGATAGTGGCTGAGTAGAATGCGCAACTTGAGACCTCAGAATAGTCGTAGCACTATTAGAAGCTGGAAGTGCTAAATGAATTGGACGACTCATATATCCCCAACCATGACAAGCTGCAGCCGGGGTGCGAGGACCACTCTATCCTCTAGAATCTTGAGGCCTCGTGGCCTGTTTTTCCTCTATCTCATGGCCCTGCATACCCTCCAACTTCCGCGCAATCTCGGCCACCTACTGATATAGAGTATCAATCTCCAACTCTCGATCCATGCTGAATCTAATACCATACTTGAGCCCCTCGGCAAATCTACAGACTCTCTCTCTCTCTGACTATGGAAACAAAGGTAGGTGCATGTCTGGACAACTCACTAAATCGGATGGAATACTCTGACATTGTCATAGTACCCTACCATAGCTGCTCAAACTATATGCACCATGCATCTCGAAGTTTGGGGAACAAACTCTCTCAAGAATATCTCTAAAAGCTAAGTCCATGTGAGTGAAGCTGCATCTATTGGCCTGTCACTATTGATACGCTGCTCCTAACAGTTGGAATATAGTAAAAGCAACTCCGCTTGTCTCCACAATACCCATGGTGCGGAGAATATGATGGCATTTATCTAGAAAACTCTACTCATCCTCAGTTTCTAGGCCATTGTAAGTAGGAGGATGATATTTCTTGAACCTCTCAAGTCTCAACTGCTCCTCCTTTGATGTCACTGCCCTGACCTTAGGCTGAACCGGAACAACAGGCTCGCTGGAATAACCTTCGTTATGTATCAACATGGACCTGCTACTCTGGAGTATAATCAATAGGAGTTTGAGTTGCTTCCCCACCCTGAGATGTGGATGGTAAAAGTGGAATCAACCCCGCTTGAGCTAGAGTACCGAACATTCTCAGGAAATGTGCTAGGGTCTCCAAAAGTGCAGGGGTGACAATAGGCACCTCGGGTGCATGTCCCCGAACAAGAGCTACTAGCTGCTCAGTCAAGTGTTAAAGCTGCATCACATGCCCCTCTTGGACTTATTACCTAGCCCTAACCTACCACGACTATGGAACGGGGCGTAGGTGTATGATCATTGGATCCAGCAGTGCGTGTCTCACCATTTGTGAGAGAATAGAAAGTCAAAGTTTCAAATTTCGAAGTCAACCAATTATCACAATAAGGAATCAAAGATGTGGGATTTCCTAACAGTTTTGTAATCTCTCAATGATAAGTACAGACATCTCCGTACCGATCCTCAATACTCTACTAAACCCGGTTATGATCTGTAACACCTATGAACCTAGAGATTTGATACCAACTTGTCACGACCCTAATTTCCTACATTAGGATGTCGTGATGGCACCTAGTCTCTAAGACTATGTAAGGCTAACATTTAATTATTAGCCTAATATAAATAACCAACTGAGATACTAAAATAAAACCAACAAGCTCATATTAATTGCAAAATATAACATCAACAACGTAATTCTCGAAACTGGTTGAACTGAGTCATAAGCTCTACAGAATATTTTAAAACCTCCACTGCAACATTTTCTGATACAAGAAAATAACAATAATGAGAAGATAACAGAAGGTGACTCTGAGGCCTGTAGACGTCCAACATGTATACCTTGAAGCCTTTGAAAAGAAGTTAATCAATCAATCGGTAGCATCTAGCACGGGCAGACGTACCTGGGTCTGCACAAAAATTTGCATAAGTATAGTATCAGTACACCACAATGGTACCCCATAAGTATCAAGCCTAACCTCGGTAGAATAGTGATGAGGCTAGGTCAAGACACTTACTAAGATAAAGGAAACCAAACAAGATATGGTACAGTCACATAATGTAGAACGAAAAAATAAAGGACATCCAGAAGTTCAATAATGAAAGCTAGCAACAGAATCTAAAGCAATAAAGGTAGCAAGGAATGACCACATGTTAAGAACATCAAGAAAATAATGCGGATAAACATAGGTAAAAAGAATAAGGAAATGACAAAAATGGTCACGACCCAAAACCGGTCCAGGTCGTGATGGCACCTAACGGCGAGGTTAGGCAAGCCAATGTACAACTATAACAATAAAAGTGCGGGATAAAATAACAACATGGGGTAAGGTCGTAGAAACAAGCTGAACCACAACTAGGCCCAATACATATACAACCCCGATAACTACAACAAGTGTGTGCCAGGACTAGTGTCACAGTGTCAACGGGCGGCTACATAGATACAACAATAGAAATACATATACAAAATATACAAGCCGTAGTTTGGAACAAAAGACTGAGCAAAAGGAAACTAGAAGGCTCTAGAGGTGCTGTCAGGATGACGCCAAGAAGACAGCTCACCGTATGGAG
>ML288793.1:5724-17288 GCA_005239495.1 Nicotiana undulata
GAGGACTCGCAACTAGCCAAAAGGTGTACAATTAAATCAATGCATGCACAATGTGGGAAATTATCTTAGTTATTCAATATAATCGCTATTCTTGAAAAATTCTCAAATTCCAACCCCGGTTCCGCATGTTCAAATTTCGAAAATTCACGAAGGGATCACTTACCCATAGCCAAAGGATCATTAAGGTGTGATTTCTACTTGAATTCATGGCCTAAAACGGAAAATCACAAAATCCTCAAGAGCCCTAAAATTACTACCTAATTCCATGATTTTTGATAATTTAGTAGGGAATTTAACTAGGAATTGATGTTTGAAACTAGTAAAACCATGGAATTTACTTACCTCAATAACAGTGGTGGAAGGTTCCTTGAAGAGCTTTTTAAAGACTTGAGGAGGAAGATGAAAATAGAGGAAATAGGCTAAGTCCCGTATTTAATAAAACTGCTCAGGTATTCCTTCACTGCGATCGCGACAAGGGCCCTGCGATCGCGAAGAGTAACTGTGCCCAGCCCTGACTTGACACTATGCGATCGCGAGGATGGGGCTGCGATCGCGAAGGCATGGAGTCCAGCATTCCGCGATCGCGAAGACTTGGATGCGATCGCGAAGGCTAAGGGCCCAACCTTCCGCGATCGCGAAGAACAATCAGCAGCCCAGCCAAATTCCTTCTCCGCGATCGCGACCCACCTTCTGCAATCGCGAAGAAGGAAACCATACAACAAAAATCTGGTTTTTTCAACTTAGCTCCCGGGGGTCCAAAACTCACCCGAGCCCCTTGGGACCCTGTCCAAAAGCACCGGCAAGTCTGTATTCATGATACCGACTTGCTCGAACTTACGGAACGTGAAAAACAACAACGAAACTCAGAATTCAACCCCAAAACCAAATTGAATCAAGCTTAATAACTTAAGATTCTAGAATTCATTTCAATGCGCCAAACCGGCCTATACTACTCGGAATGACTTTAAATTTTGCAGACAAGTCATAAATGACATAACGGAACTATTCCCGTTCCCGGATTTCATTCGGACCTCGGTAACATAAAAACATGTTCCAAACCAAATTTCAATTTCTATGAAAATCCTCAAAACTTCATTAACTCTCAATTTCCCATTTTGATCCGAAACCCGTCAAATCAAGTCTGTTTCTTACCAAATTTCACAGATAACTTAAATAACACATATTGAACCTATTCTTGGCTCCGGACCCATAATACGGGCCCGGCAGCACAGGTTTCACATCGAGGTTCATTTTCATAAGCCTTTATTATTTTCAGAAAATAATTTTCTTTAAAAATTCATTTCTCGGACTTGGGTCCTCGGAATTCGATTCCAGACATACGCCCAAGTCCCATATTTTCCTGCGGACCTTCCGGGACCGCTAAATCACGGATCCGGGTCCGTTTACCAACAATGTTGACCAAAGTCAACTTTATTCAATTAATTATCATAAATTCAACTCTTTATCAAGTTTCCACATAAAGGCTTCCCGGCTACGCGCCCGGGTGATGCACGCACATTGAGGTAAGATTAATGGAGGCTTTCGGGGCCTCGGAACACAATCATAATTAAGTTTACCTAAGATGACCCTTTTGGGTCATCACAATCTCCCCCTCTAAAACAAACATTCGTCCTCGAACGGACATAGAATCATACCTAAGTGCTGAATAGCTGCAGATACCTACTCCGCATGTCCTCCTCGGACTCCCAAGTCGCCTCATCGACTGGTTGGCCCCTCCACTGGACCTTCACGGTAGAAACTCTCTTAGACCTCAACTGGCGGTCCTGCCTATCAATAATAGCAATTGGCTCCTCCTCGAAGCCCAACTTCATATCTAACTGAATAGTGTTGAAATCAACCACGTGAGAGAAATCGGTATGATATCTCCGGAGCATGGATACATGAAAGACCGGATGAACTCCTGATAAGGCGGGAGGTAAAGCAAGCTCATAAGCAACCTCCCCGACTTGCCTCAATACCTCGAAAGGGCCTATAAACCTGGGGCTCAGCTTGCCCTTCTTCCCGAATCTAATAACGCCCTTCATTGTCAAAACCTTCAACATAACCTTATCTCCCTCCATAAATGCTACATCACGCGCCCGCTGATCTGTGTAACTCTTCTGTCTGGACTGGGTTATGCGGAGTATCTCCTGAATAATCTTCACCCTATCCAAAGCATCTCACTAGATCTGTGCCATATAACTTGGCCTCGCCAGACTCAAACCACCCGATAGGAGAACGGCATCGCCGACCATATAAAGCCTCGAATGGAGCCATCTCGATGCTGGACTGATAACTGTTATTGTATGAAAACTCTGCCAAAGGCAAGAATTGGTCCCACTTACCGCCAAAATAAATCACACAAGCCCTGAGCATATCCTCCATAATCTGAATTGTACGCTCTGACTGGCCATCAGTCTGAGGGTGAAATGCTGAACTGAGGTCTATCTGAGTGCCCATCTCACTGTGCAAAGCTCTCCAGAAGTGCGAAGTGAAATGAGGACCTCGATCTGATATAATAGACACTGGCACACCGTGCAACCGGACTATCTCTCGAATGTAAATCTGAGCCAACCTCTCTGTAGTATAAGTAGTAGCCACAGGAATAAAATGCGCCGATTTGGTCAATCTATCAACAATGACCCAAACCGCGTCAACCTTCCGCAAAGTTTGAGGCAACCCAACCACGAAGTCCATGGTGATGCGTTCCCATTTCCACTCAGGAATGGGCATCTGCTGAAACAAGCCTCCTAGCCTCTGGTGTTCGTACTTGACCTGCTGAAAATTGAAACACCTAGCCACATACTGCACTATATCCTTCTTCATCCGCCTCTACTAGTAATGCTGCTTCAAATCACGATACATCTTCGTCGCTCCTGGATGAACAAAATACCGAGAACTGTGCGCCTCTGCTAGAATCCTCCCCCTCAGGCCATCAATATCAAGAACACACAATCGGCATTGGAGTCTCAGAATACCATCCTCGCCCAAGGTAACCTCCTTGACCCTACCCTGGACCACTGTGTATCGAAGCTCTGCAAGACATGGATCATCAAACTGTCGAGCCTTAATCTCCCCCAACATTGAATACTGAGAAACTACATGAGCCAAAACTCGACGAGGCTCCGAAAAGTCCAATCTCATAAGGCGATTGGCCATGGAATGAATGTCCAAGGCTAAAGGTCTCTCCTCTACTGCAATGTAAGCCAAGCTACCCATACTCTCTGCCCTCCTGCTCAAGGCATCTGCCACCACATTTGCCTTGCCCGGATGATAAAGAATAGTAATATCATAATCTTTCAACAACTCAAGCCACCTGCGATGCCTCAAGTTAAGATCCCTCTGCTTGAATAAGTGCTGCAAACTGCGGTGGTATGTATAAACCTCACAAGACACACCATACAGGTAGTGCCTCCAAAATTTTAAAGCATGAACAATCGCCGCCAACTCCAAGTCGTGCACAGGATAATTCTTCTCATGAGCCTTCAGCTAACACGAAGCATAAGCAATAACTCTCCCGTCCTGCATCAACACACATCCCAACCCGACGCGTGAAGCGTCGCAATACACAGTATACATCCCAGAACCGGAAGGCAATGTCAGAACTGGTGCTGAGGTCAATGCCGACTTGAGCTTCTGAAAGATCGCCTCACACTCGTCGGACCACTAAAACGGGGCATTCTTCTGAGTCAATCTGGTTAATGGAGCTGCAATAGAAGAGAACCCTTCCACGAATCGGCGATAATAGCCTGCTAGGCCTAAGAAACTCCTGATCTCTGTAGCTGAAGTAGGACGCGGCCAACTCTAAACCGCCTCAANAAACTCTCAAATGCTTCTCATGCTCACCCAGGCTCCGCGAATAAATCAAGATGTCATCAATGAAGACGATGACGAAGGAATCAATATACGACCTGAATACCCTATTCATCAAGTCCATGAATGTTGCTGGGGCATTAGTTAAACCAAAGGACATCACCAGGAACTCATAATGGCCATATCTGGTATGAAATGTAGTTTTCGGAACATCTGAAGCCCGAATCTTCAACTGATGATAACCCGATCTCAAATCAATCTTGGAAAACACAGGAGCACCCTGCAACTAGTCAAATAAATCATCGATGCGCGGCAGAGGATACTTATTATTAATAGTAACCTTATTCAGTTGGCGGTATCAATACACATCCGCATATACCCATCCTTCTTCTTCACAAATAGGACTGGAGCACCCTACGGCGGCACACTCGGCCTGATGAACCCCTTAGCCAACAACTCCTCAAGTTGCTCCTTTAACTCTTTCAACTCCTTAGGAGCCATACGATACGGGGGAATTGAAATAGGCTGAGTATCTGGAGCTAAATCAATACAGAAATCAATATCTCGATCTAGAGGCACGCCTGGAAGATTTGAAGGAAATACATCTGAAAACTCTAGTACCACCGGCACTGAATAAATGGTCGAAGACTCGGCGGTGGTGACCGCACATAAGCAAGGTAATCCAAACAACCCTTCTCGACCATATGCCGAGCCTTCATGAAGGAAATGACTCGGTTGGATGCACTAACTGAAGAACCTCTCCACTCTAGCCTAGGCGACTCAGGCATGGCTAAAGTGACTGTCTTGGCATGGCAATCTAACACATCATGATAAGTAGATAGCCAATACATGCCTAGGATAACCTCAAAGTCAATCATATCCAGCATAAAAGATCTGCTCTGGTATCGAAACCGCAGAAAGTGATCACACAAGACCGATAGACCCGGTCTACCACCATAGAATCGCCCACAGGAGTGGACACATATATAGGAGAACCCAAGGACTCACAAGGAACATCTAGGAAATGAGCAAATAGTACTGAAACATATGAATATGTGGATCCTGTATCAAATAGTACCAAAGCCTCTCTACCACATACTGAGATAATACATATGATTACGGCGTCTGAGGCCACTGCATCTGATCTGGCCGGAATGGCATAAAATCTGGCTGAGGCTCCTGAAGACTGAACTCCCCTAGAGTGAACAGGAACTAACTGACCTCCCTCTGACTGGCCTCCCCCTCTAGGACGACCCCTGCCGACCTGTCCTCCACTTTTAGGTGGTCGGACGGCTGGTGCTGGATCCATAGGCTGATAACCATGCTGCACTGCCTTGCCCCGAAGCCTGGGACACTATCTCTGCATATGACCTAGATCTCCACACTCAAAGTAACCTCTAGGTACCATAGCCTGCAACCCCGAAGAGGAAGACCCTGAATAGCCAGGAAGCGATGTGGACCCTCGGGTATGGCACTGAAATAAGAACCGGAGGATCTCTGGCGACTGTAGTAACCACTGGGTGAACCCTGAGTGGCTGGAGGACAATAGGAACGCTCTGGCATAGCACTGAACAGAGGCCTCGCTAGACCACCTCGAGGAGGTAGTGGAGGTGCTGAATATGGAAGCCTGCTGAGCGGACCACCCCCGAACTGACCTCTACTCCTAGCCGGAGCATCCCTGAAATCCCCTGAGAACCTAGCACTCTTGTCCTGCTGACCCTGTTCCATGCTCCTCAACCGATACCCCTCAATCCATCGAGCTATCTCAACTACAAGCTGGTAAGAAGTACCCATCTCCACCTCTCGGGCCATGGTGGCCATGGCCACAAACTGCCGCACTCTCTCGGCATCGGTAGGCAATATCATAAGTGCATGGCGTGACAACTCTGAAAATTTGGCCTCATAATCTGTCACTGTCATCTACCCCTGCTCTAGCTGCTCAAACTGACGCCGCAACTCTTCCCTTTCAGAGAGTGGAATATATCTGTCTAGAAACACCTGCACGAGCTGATCCCAAGTGACAGGAGGAGAATCTGTTGGTCTGCTGAGAATATATGACTGCCACCACCTGCGAGCTCTGCCCTCCAACTGAAATGTGGTGAAATCCACTCCATGGGACTCCAAAATCCTCATGTTGTGCAGTCTGTCCCTGCACCTATCGATGAAATCTTGGGCATCCTCACCCCGCTCACCCCCGAAGATTGGAGGGCGAAGTCGGGTCCATCTATCAAACATCTTCTGCTGGTCACCCTCTGCAAATGGCCTAGGCTCTGGAGTTGCAATTACGGGCTGAACCCCACCCACGGGCGGTGTACCCGGGGTATGACGTGTTGCTGCTGCCTGACCTGTGGCCTGAGCGGTAGGGGTCTGGACTCCCCCTCTCTCCTGAGAAGTAGTAGGGTCGGCTGGAAATAAACCAGCCTGGGACATAGTGTCCATGAATCTCAGCATACGGCCCATGACCTCCTGGAAGCCTAGCGCCGTCATGAAATCCGCTGGAGCAGGTGCTATTGGAGGCACCTCACCCTTATCCTCTATAATAGGGTCCTCTGGTGGTGGCACTGGTATAGCTCTGGGGCGCCCTCGTCCCCTACCTCGAGCAGGTGCTCTACCCCTGCTTCTACCACGACCTCGGGCGGCGGGGGCAGCGGCATCTCCTGGATCAGAAATATCGAATGCACGCATCCTCACCATCTGTGAGAGAATAGAAGAATAAGTTTGAGTACATCATAGATTGCACGACAGGATATGAATAAAGGGAAGTTTCCTAACACCCCATAGCCTCTTGAAGATAAGTACAGACGTCTCCGTACCGATCCGCAAGACTCTACTGGGCCTGCCCGTGACTCGTGAGACTTACGTGAACCTAGAGCTCTGATACCACGTTGTCACGACCCAAAATCCTAAACCAGGTCGTGATGGCACCTAACGACGGGGTTAGGCAAGCCAACGTAAATTCCACTAAGTGCTTCTCTTAACTTGATTCAATTATTCACCCATTTACCAATTTTTAACAAGTTAAGTCAAGATATTGAAAGGTAATAACTCGGCGGTAGATACGATAAAGAAACACGAGCTAAACATACAAGCACATATATGTACAACCCAAAAAAAAATCACAAAACCACCACTACGTGTGTGCCAGAAGTAGTGTCACGAGTGTCATGGGCATACTATACCAACGGAATATACAAAGGGTAATAATATATACAATCCCGATGTTTGCATGAGTAGACGGGAAACAAAAGTAAATGAAACACCATGGTGTTGTTGGGGATCGCCAGAAGAAGCAGCTCACCGTGAAGTCAAGTCCGCTACAGTCACTATCTAGATCCGGTCTGATAACCAGGTGCACCAGCCTCAGAGCCTGTACAGTTAAGCACAGAAGTGCAGCATGAGTACATATTAAATAAATATGTACCCAGTGAGTATCCCGTCTAATCTCGAAGAAGTAGTGACGAGAGGTCGACTTTACACTCACTAAGGTCAAACAGTATGATATAACAATGATAAAATAAAAGCAGTAAGCATGTAAGATAGTGAGTAGCAATTATGTACAAAACACAGAAATCAGTGAAAAATACTGGAACAATAACAATGGCCACTTTCTTTCCCCCAAAATATCTCACACAAGTCAACATCCATGAAACAATGCCAAATAATCATGCGCACACAGGAATAAGTCCACCGGCCGGAGACATAAGGAAAAATAGCTATGCACTGCCGGGGATCGACCGGCCCGTCCCAAAAGTGCATGCTTACCATAATCATATCTACGCACTGCCGAGGATCGATCGGCTCATCCCAAAAGTGCGTCTTTCAATGTAACCATATCATAACATAGTACAACTTCATCCATGCACTGCTGAGGATCGAACGGCTCGTACCAAGAGTGCATTCTTAATTATATCATCTCTGTGCACTGCCGGAACTTCCAAAACTCACTTGAGCCCCTCGGGACCCCGTCCAAAAGCACCGGCAAGTCTGTATTCATGATACGGACTCGCTCAAACTTCCGAAACGTGAAAAACAACAACGAAACTCAGAATTCAACCCCAAAACCAAATTGAATCAAGCTTAAGAACTTAAGATTCTAGAATTCATTTCAATGCGCCGAACCGGCCTATTCTACTCGGAATGACTTCAAATTTTGCAGACAAGTCATAAATTACATAACAGAACTATTTTCGGTCTCGGAATTTCATTCGGACCTCGGTAACATAAAAACACGTTCCAAACCAAATTTCAATTTCTATGAAAATCCTCAAAACTTCATTAACTCTCAATTTCCCATTTTGATCCGAAACCCGTCAAATCAAGTCCGTTTCTTACCAAATTTCACAGATAACTTAAATAACANTTACATAACAGAACTATTTTCGGTCTCGGAATTTCATTCGGACCTCGGTAACATAAAAACACGTTCCAAACCAAATTTCAATTTCTATGAAAATCCTCAAAACTTCATTAACTCTCAATTTCCCATTTTGATCCGAAACCCGTCAAATCAAGTCCGTTTCTTACCAAATTTAACAGATAACTTAAATAACATATATTGAACCCGTTCCATGCTCCGGAACCATAATACGGGCCCGGCAGCACAGGTTTCACATAGAGGTTCATTTTCATTAGCCTTTATTATTTTCAGAAAATAATATTCTTTAAAAATTCATTTCTCGGACTTGGTTCCTCGGAATTCTATTCCGGGCATATGCCCAAGTCTCATATTTTCCTACGGACCTTTCGGGACCGCCAGATCACGGGTCCGGGTCCGTTTACCAACAGTGTTGACCAAAGTCAACTTTATTCAATTAATTATCATAAATTCAACTTTTTATCAAGTTTCCACATAAAGGCTTTCCAGTTACGCGTCCGGACTGCACGCACATCGAGGTGAGATTAACAGAGGTTTTCGGGGCCTCAAAACACAATCATAATTAAGTTTACCTAAGATGACCATTTTGGGTCATCACAGCGTACGCGGAGTTGTGCTCCCAAATGAGATAACTTCATGCGGTGCAACATATATTTCTTAGTAGAAATTGGGATTGTGCTCCCAACTAAGATCAACATTAATCAACAAATCCAGGAGCTGAAGGCATATTAACCTTACTCTCTTTATCGTAGATGCACGACTAACCATTTTGATATACTAAATTATGAAAAATCGGAAAACCATAACTACTAAACATAATTCTAGCAGAAGTAACCTATAAAATGAAAGACTAAAAAAAATATAAGCCATGATAATATTCTAAAATAAAATAACTAATTCATATTTACAAGCCCTGGTTGAAAAAAAAAATCGAAGAATGATGGGTTTACAAACACGCTCTTAGCATCAAAACATATAAGAAAATAATTTGAGATATATTGTATAGACAGTTGAAGAACGAAAAAATAAAGTGTTTGTGAGCATATATATACATGTGCACGCGCGTGCGTGTGGAAAAATAAAAAACACATGCAAAAAATCATGAATAATGAGAAAATCTAAGCTATATTGTATACTTACTTTCCTTGAAGAAATAAAAAAAGACAGTGAAGAAAGAATAATGACAACCTAATTTGAGAATATGAGCGAGGAAGAAAGTTATTGTTAGCAGCGGAAGTTATCAGTGTTCTGAAAAAGTGGAGGAGAGAGGAGCTAAGGGTATTAGGTCATCTCCAACCCTTGCCTCCATTTTCTCTTACAAAATGGAGTAAAGTTACTCCAATCGTGTTGAAGATCAAAACCACCATATTGATTCAAAGAAAAATGAAGAAACAAGAGAGAAGAAGATGAAGAAGTAAGAAGAAATTTTTGGAGTCTCCAAGGAAACGTTTGAGCTTATGTTTGAAGAGATTTGCTGAGACTCTATTTTATTTCAAGGAGTGACACGTGTCAAGATCACAAGATTTTGATTCTAAAATCCCAATCCCAACTGGGACGTTGGTTTGTTAAGAGAAGGCTAAATCACAACCATTCATTTAATAGTCTACATTTCAAATGAGAAAAGGGATAAAATTTCCCACACGTGAATAGCACATGCATACACAACATTGTAGAGGAATATTTATGTTAGTTAGTTACACAATTAACCAATAGGATGTAGTACAAGTGTATAGGAATATTTATTTACATCCTTTTGTATTTCTACATAGATTTGTATATAACCAAGCTGTTGTGAATAAAATATATAGAGAAAATTTCACAAATCTCAGTCATTTTTCATTCATGATATCAGAGCCGATTTAAGCCCGATCCATTCACAAATCATCTAAAGCTTCTATCTAATTTCTTCTTTATTATCCATCTGTGGATTCAATCATGTCTTCTACTAAAGCATCAATTGTTATCTATGCGTCTGGATCCACAAACAGTGGAGTCACCAATGACTCCAATCACCCCTATCACTTGCACTCTTCTAATACTCCAAGAATGGGTCTTGTGAGCTCACCATTCGATGGAAGAGGATTCCCAGGATGGAAGAGATCTATCCTTATTGCAATTTCGGTCGAGAACAAACTTGGCTTCATCAGTAGTTCTTGTGCTGAACCAACAATGGATGACAAAGACTATCCATTATGGAGTTGGTGCAATGACATGGTCATCCATTCAAGAACTGCTAAGGACCTTTGGAGAAGCCTGGAACACATATTTGGGCAGTCTAGTGGAGAAAAGCTATACAATCTGCAGAAGGAAATTTCAAAAACATTTCAGGGAAACAACAGCATATTAGGTTATTTCACCACCCTTAAGAGACTATGGGATGAGCTGGACTCACTTAACTCACACTTAGGGTGCACATGTGCATGTAACTGTGATGGTAGGAAGAAGATGGCTAAGTTCATGAAAGACCAAAGGGTCATTCAATTTCCAATGGGACTAAATGATGTTTATGCACAAGAAAGGGGAAACATTCTCATGCTCAGTCATATGCCTGGCGTGGATCAGACTTACTCTCTCCTACTACAAGATGAGAGCCAAATGGAGATTTATATGAGTCCACAATATCCTACTGATGGGGCTTCTTTTATGGTAGGATCACAAAATAAATTCTCACAGAAAACAACCCAATGCAGATGGGGTGGAGTTCTCAGCAAAAATCAGGAAACACACAATATAAGTCTAAGACAAAGAAGTCTAAGTATAATCCTAATGTTACTTGCAAGCATTTCTCAAAGATAGGACATGTAAGGACTGATTGCTACAGACTTATAGGCTTTCCTGATGAATTCCAATTTACCAAGGGTGGAAATTTTCAAGGAATAATAATAAAAATAAATGTTGTAGTAACATATCAGTAGAGTGATGGAGAGTCTTGTGAAGACAATGAAGGAAACCAAAACAGTCAGACACAATTTATCAATAAGGAACAAGTCTCTGAACTGGTAAACATAATGAGGCAGGTGCAGGTTGGAAATACAGGACATGCAAGCTCAGAAATTAGTGCCAACATTGTTGCTGGTATTATTCTCAAATATTCAGGAACATGCCTTGTTGTTTTTAATACTAAAACCTTGATAATTGATTCAGGTGCCTCAGGACATATGTGTTTTGATTCCAAATCATTCCTAACTCTATCACCCTTACATGTGCCTTTACATAAAAGTTTGCCTAATTCTTTTCAGTTGTTTGTCACACACATAGGGCAAGTTTGCATTCAGCCTGATATGATTCTAGAAAGAGTCTTTTATGTTCCATATTTTAAGTATAACTTGTTATCTGTTCATAAGTTATGCACTCAATTCAAATGCATCATCAACCT
>ML288794.1:0-64046 GCA_005239495.1 Nicotiana undulata
GGGTTTTGGAGAGTGATTCTTGGTTTGAATGATGTTTTTAGTGTTCTGGGAGCTCGAGAAAGTACGTCATGTGATTAGGGACTTGTTGGTATAATTTGTCGAGGGCTCGGGTTGGCCCAGGGGTCTCCCGGATCCCGATCGGGGTCAAAAACCAGCAAAACCCATAGCTGGTGGGAATTTACTGGTGTGACCGCACCTGCGGTCCATGAGCCGCAGGCGCGAGGTTCGCACCAGCAGAAATTCCTTCGTAGGTGCGGCTCCTTCCGCAGGAGCGGCCTTCTCTCCGCAGGCGCGACTTTCCCCAGGGGCCCAGGCCATCGCGGGTGCGGACAAATTCCCGCAGGTGTGAGTCCGCACCTGCGATCCAAAGTCCGCAGGTGCGAGAAATCCCCCAGTGCCCAGGCTTTTTTTTTTTCGCAGGTGCGAGTCCGCACCTGCGATCCAAAGGTCGCACGTGCGGAAACTGCTGGGCAGTCCCATTAAAAAGCCCAAGTCGTGATTTCTTTCCCAAAAATCATATTTCCTCCATTGTTGACGACCCCAAGAGCTCCAGAACGGGTATTTCGGCCTAGAAACTCAGGCAAGTGATTCCGTAACCCTCCGCATGTCAATTTCTTCCGTTCTTTGAGAATTTCCTCTTCCTAATTCATAGGAATTCATAAGAAATTGTTGGGGAGAATAGAGGGTTTTNACCGCATGTCAATTTCTTCCGCTCTTTGAGAATTTCCTCTTCCTAATTCATAGGAATTCATAAGAAATTGTTGGGAAGAAAGAGGGGTTTGATGATAATGTGAATTCTGATTTTTGGTCCATTGAGGGATGATTAATTGAGTTAATCTTGATCCTTAGGCGACGTATAGCGCGTTCCTTCAAGAATTATATTTTTTCGGACACCATGGCTCGGAGTTGAATTTCCAAAGTACGTCAAGAATACGTTTTTAAGGAAATATTTGATAAATCCTCCTCGAATCTTCCTAAATTGATATAATTATGTGCTTTTGGCTAGTTGCGAGCCATCGAGGGTGATTCGGAGGATTCATGCGTCTTGTTGATTGGTCCGTTGGCCGGAGGAGTACTTGTCCAGGTGAGTCTCCTTTCCAGATCATGCTTAGGCTTTGTTCATGTTCACGTTGTTTGTACTTAATCATAGAAATTATTGTACATGTTTACCTCAGTCTCTTTTATTTTGCTGATATGTTGTGATACATGGGTTGTGTCCCCTTATTTGTGGTGTATTGTGAGGCTGGAGAGGTACGTGACTAAGTGAGAACGAGGGCCTGATTGTGAGGATATTAATACCATAGAGCGTGAGCTGTCCGCGTAGCACGTGAGCTGACCGTGTGGGTCCAGTTATTGATACAATGCGCGTGAGTTGTCCGCGTAGCACGTGAGTTGACCATGCGGATCCAGGTATCGATATTATGGCACATGAGATGTCTGTGCTTAGCGCTTGGGCTTTGGGAGCCCCTCCGGAGTCTATACACACCCCCAGTGAGCGCATGTACTTATTGTGTGTTGAATGCTGAGTGCGAGTGCCGAGAGCTGAGTGCTGAGTGATGGAGTGACATTTCTGTGAGGTTGCATTTACTTGTTAATTTCTTTGTGGCATTTTTTGGTTTTATGGAATTTACCTATTTATTCATGTTTATTATAAATTGTGAAAATAAATAATTGGATTATTTTGCTTAGCTCATCACTACTACTCAGTTCCTTAGTTATTTCTGTTACTACTGAGTCGGTGTTACTTATACTACACCCTGCACTTTATGTGCAGATCTAGGTGAGTTAGGGCACGGCGATCGTTGAGTTCAGGTCGGCTATTATTGAGTTTAGACGCTCATGACTTAGTGACACTTTCATTTCCGTATTTTCTATATTGATAATTAGAGTTGGTTTAGTTTATGAGAAATTTAAATGTTCGAAACGTTTTATTAATTTCATATAATCGATTTAATAGTAATAATTTGGGAAATAGGCTTGCCTTGTAACACGATAGGCGCCATCACGACCATGGTTAGATTTTGGGTCGTGACAAGTTAGTATCAGACCCTAGGTTACATAGGTCTCACGAGTAATGAGCGGGTTTAGTAGAGTCTTGTGGATCGGTACGGAGACATTTGTACTTACTTCGAGAGGCTGTAGAATCTTTAGGAAAACTTCACATTCTTATTCTTATCGTGCGGTATTGATTCAGCTTGAAGTGTAGCACTTTGAATTCCTTCCACGCATTCGTATGCGCACATGAGCGCTCGGTATCAGTTGTGCAACGACGGCTTGTGATTACCTGGATGAGGTGTGAAATGTGGTTTCTGTGTGTTGATGTTGGGCCAGTATGGAGGACTTGAGAGCGGGTTTTGACTGTAGCTTGAGCACTGAGGTGTTGATTCTGTGAGCGTGTGCTTGTGGACTTATACGTCTGGTAGTGTCCCTATTAGTGGAAATGGTGGTTGGATAGGTACGTGATGAGTATGATGTGACCGCGAGATGAATGGTTATGAGTGGTTGTGTGCTTCTTTCATTCATTTGCAGTATATGAAGGTGTTAGAACGAGGCTCTATCTGATAAGAGGTTTATTACCAGCGTTTGGTTATTTTGGGCAGCTGCTACGATTAGAAATCATCGTTGTGAGTGTTTGAATTATATGGTATATCATGTGATTTCATGTATGTTTTAGACTCGTTCGAGGACGAACGTTTATTTAAAAGGGGAGGATGTAATGACCCAGTCGGTCGTTCCGAGAGTTATAACCATGTTTCCCCCATTTCTGCTTCATTGTGTGTTGTTCAGTTGTGTTGAGTTGTATCGAGTTGGTAGGTTTGGGTTCGGAATAGTTTTGGAATGAAATGAACACTTAGTCCCTTAGTTAGAAAAGTCAACCGGAAGTTGACTTATGAGTAAACGAATTTGTATTTGGATTTTGATGATTCGGCTAGCTTCGTTGGCTGATTTTAGACTTAGGAGTGTGTCCGGAATGTAATTTGGAGGTTCGTGGTAGAATTATGCTTTAATTGGCAAAAGTTAGAAATTCGGTGATTTTGGTCGGCATTGGAAAATTAGGTATCGGGGTCGGAAAGAAATTCTGAAAGTTGGAATAGGTACCTAGTGTCATTTGTGACGTGTGTGCAAAATTTGAGGTCATTCGGACGTGGTTTGATAGGTTTCGGCGTCGTTGGAGAATTTTGGAAGCTTAGAAGTTCTTAGGCTTAGAATTCGAGGTTGATTTGGTGTTTTGGTGTTGTTTAGGGTGTTCTGGAGATTCGACTAAGTTCGGGTAGTGCTATATGACTTGTTTAAATTATTGGTTGAAGTCCCGAGGGCCTCAGGTGAGTTTCGAATAGGGTTGGGTTGGGTTGTGCTCGTTTTTCTTATATTTTGACGTCGTTTCTTCAAGCATAAATGATATCATATTGAAAAAATGAGCTTCGGTTTCTTCTTTTATTGAATCACTATATCGTATCGTAATTACGGACCCGTAGCAAAAAAAATCGTCAAATTTGGACATCGTATGAGGATTTTATGGTCATTTTACTAAACAATGGGTTGCCAGATTTATTTTAGATTAATTATGAAATTACCACTGACGGAGTATTTAGAAATCTGCACTATTTGCAAATATTGAAACCAACATATCTACTTCATTATAAGGTCAAATCCAGCGATTAATTACGAAATTATCACTGACGGGGTATTTAAAAATCTGCACTATTTGCAAATATCGAAACTAGCATATCTCCTTCATTATAAGGTCAAATTCAGTGATTTGAAAGCCTAACTTGACTAGAATTTCACAAGGAATCCATTGGAGACATAAAGCGAGTTTCAGGATCATTTAGTACGAGAAACGAGGCAAAATATCTGGCAAAAAATATATAAAATAAAGGTTTGTTCATTCGGTCATATTTTGAGTTGGAGAGCTCGGGCGATTTTGGAGGCGATTTTCACTGTATGAATTGGGGTAAGTGTTCTCTACTCGGTTTTGGTTATATATCATGAATCCATCTTCGTTTTTGGGATTTGATTGATGATTTCAATGTGAAATTGAGGGAGTTAAAGTTTGAGTTTTGGAGAGTTTTAAGTGAGGATTTGAGGGACCAAACAGAGTCCGATTTTGATAAATTTTTATAGTTGACTCGGGAGAGGACGGGGTTTATTATTCTACCATTTTTTACTGGTTTCGAGACGTAGGGCCGAATTTTGGCCGATTTCAGATTTTTGGCATATTTTGTAGTTTTTATTGTGGAATTCGATTCTTTAGCACATGTTGATGGTATTAATCTGATTATGGTTAGATTCGGAGATTTTGGAGACCGAGTCGAGGGACGAGGACATACCGGAGTAGGATTTTACGATGTTAAGGTAAGTAACAGTTTTAACTCTGACCTTGAGGGTATAAACGCGGAGATTTAATATCATGTGATTGTATGGAGGTTATACCCACGCTAGGTGACGGGCGTGTGGGTGTGCACCGCGAGGGATTGAGACTTGGTCCATCCCGTGAGTCTGTGAGGCCTAACAGCCATTATCTGTGTTTATGTATTCACTTATTGTTAAACTTGTCTGCCTTCATGTTAGAGATCATGCTTAGGCTTTAGTCATGCTCACTTTCTTTGTACTGAGTCATAGAAATTATTGTACATGTTTACCTCAATATCTATTATTTTGTTGATATGTTGTGATACTTGATGTGGGTTGTGTCCCCTTATTTGTGGTGCATTGTGAGGCTGGAGAGGTACATGACTGAGTAAGGCTAAGGGCTTGGTTGTGAAGATATTAATATTATAGCGTGTGAGTTGTCCGCGTAGCGCGTGAGTTGTCCGCATAGCATGTGAGCTTACCGTGCGGATCCAGGTACTGATATTATGGCACGTGAGCTGTCCGAGCTTAGCGCTTGGGATTTGGGAGCCCCTCCGAAGCCTGTGCACACCCACAGTGAGCCCAGGTACCTATTGAGTGTTGAGTATTGAGTACTGAGTGCGAGTGCCGAGAGCTGAGTGCTGAATGACAGAGTGATAATGTTGTGAGGTTGCATTTACCTATTAATTTCTTTGTGGCATTTGTTGATTTTATGGAATTTACCTGTTTATTCATGTTTATTCTAAATTGTGAAAATAAATAATTGAATTGTTTTGCTTAGCTCGTCACTACTACTTAATTAGTTCCTTAGTTATTTTTGTTACTACTGAGTCGATTTTACTCATACTACACCCTGCACTTTATGTGCAGATCCAGGTGAGTTAGGGCGCGACGATCGTTGAATTCAGGCCTTGGAGACTGCAAGGTAGCTGCTAGTGTCCGCATGACCTTATTACTGCTTTTATCATTTATTCTTTTAGACAGTACTATATCTTAGTTTATAGTTTTAGACGCTCATGACTTAGTGACACCCCGATGTTTGGGCTCGTTTCCGTATTTTCTATATTGATAATTAGAGTTGGTTTAGTTTATGAGAAATTCAAATGTTGGAAATATTTTATTAATTTTCTATAATTGATTTAGTAGTAATATTTTGGGAAATAGGCTTGCCTTGTAACATGATAGGCACCATCACGACCATGGTTAAATTTTGGATCATGACACTTTATATTAAATACTCTAAATTTTAGTTATTAACATATATTCTTACCTTAATTATTACTTACTCATGGTAAATTAGTATAATTTAGTCTTTTTAAATTGAAGGATGATTCTTTCTTTTTAAATATATCGACCATGATTGAAGATCACTTCTATGTGGTAGTATTTTCCATAATTGAATTAGCTATATAGAATTAATCTTTTTTATTTTCAGGACTTGCACTTTATTTATAATTCAATATAATTATAAATAAAATATTTATATAATTTTTTATAAACTTTTTAAACAAGGTACACACACAATCGGGAACGGATGCACGTTAGTGAAAGCGGTGTCATCCGACACCGCTTTGTCGGAAAATTTTACTATGTACATGTATAATCAGTGTACCAAACAAAAAATAGACATCTTAATAAAAGGATACCCCAGTATCATAACCTCTCGATGGGAAATGGAACTTAGATCACGATGTGAACCTACTTATGAGTGAAATTTTCTTGACAAGTAAATTGCCCGGGAAAACGAACTTTTCTCCAATTAAGATGCTTTCTTTATTTATGGATTCTATGTGAGATTCGGTTAGTGTGAATTGTGATTCTGACTCAGAAGAAAAAGCTATATGCTTAACACATAGAGCGAAGCTACGAACCTACTTAAATATAGCTTACGCTTATCTAGTCTAATCTACAAAAATAAGACTACAACAAGCAAAGCATTTTTCTGAAAATCTTACTTGGTCTGATGGCAGTGCGTCAATTTGTTGGCATTACTCTTCTCAACTTTTTATTGTTTATGTCGTTATTGTAATTTGTTTTATAACCCCGGCGTATAACACGCGTACTATTGATTAGTTAATCTAAAAACTCATTTGGTTGATGTATTTAACCGCATATGAAAATTAATTTCAACGTAAAATTTGGTATAACTAATAAAATGGGGGAGAAATTCAAAAATAGTCAGATTTATAAGTGATCATTCACAAATAGTCACAGTTTTAAAAGTAATCAAAATTTAGCCACTTTTTATGTAAAAATAAATGTGAACGAAAAATATTGTTCAAAATCCGAAAAATACTCCAGCATAATATACTGGAACTCCAGTATATTATACTAGAGTTCCAGCAAAGTATATCGGTCCAGCATAACATGCTGGAAGTTCATACACAGGTGCTCGAATCTCCAGTATATTATGCTGGAACTTTCTGCGTGTTGGAGTTCCAGCATAATATGCTGGAAGTTCATACACATGTGCACCGAGCTCCAGTATATTATGTTGGACCTGTCTCTATTGCGAGTAGTGACTATTTTCCAATGACTTGACAAACATTAACTATTTTTGAATGAGCTCCGAAAACAGGCTAGCCCATGCTATTTTTTTTACGTAAAATGGTTGATGCCTTGATGGACCATAAAACTCCACATTATAAACTCAATTTTTTAAGCAATTAATATAATATTTAATCTTTCTGCCGTTCACGAGAAGCTGCAACCTTACATTGCACCTATAGAGAAGCATTATAGTAGGATAATCCCACTCCCCTTTTTTTCCTCTCACATTATATCATATTTTAGAATGATAAGCATAGAGTACAATTTAGTGGTCGGTATAAAGAACTCGTGTAGAATGGAACAAATAAAGTTGTTCATTGTTAGAAATTTTTATTATTAGATATTCTAAGTCTTGAATTTTTCATCGTGTTAGCTGGTAACCACTTTTTTTCAGAGAGTAAACAATTCTTGAATAATTAAAAATGCTTTGTAGAATTTACTCATTTTCTTATCCCCGAGCAGGATCCCTAATTAGGGTTCATATCCAATGCTAATACTATGTCCTCTAATGCAAAAATTAGGGATCCTCTAACTCTAAGGTAGCTATATATCTCATGCTTATTCATGTACTAGTAGACAAAATATCTCTAATTAGAGCAGAAAGACTCCTAACTGGCAGTACATAATGTAAGAGTATAATTGGTATTGCACATATGAATTGCTTACTTTAGGTTCACTGAAACAATGTATAGTCAGCACTCCATGCCTATTCACCAAATCGTTCCTTCCAATCTCTTTTCTAACCTTGTAAGAGGGAATTAACCTCATAGATGAATTAATTAATATGTGATTGTGGGGACTACATACACACGAGGTGACGAGAGTCCGTACGCAACTACTAATTATAAAAGAGTTGTAATAGGTTAAATTTCGCTTACTTGAAGTTGTGAATGTGACACTTGGCTGTTATTGAGAATTTGTATTTCTTTAAAGTATTTTCTTTTGTGGAGCAGGCCGAACGCCTTGGTAGCAGATAGATGCATTTATGGTTCGTGTCGTTCGACCCTCGGCAGTGCACAGTTTAAATGTTAGATCGGGTCGTACGACCTCGACATAATTTACACATGATAAATCTTTGAAACCATTTATAATTGATATTGCTTCATTGGCTTGAGATATAAATTGTTAAATGATGAAAATAAATTTGGGACTGAATGTCTGTGAAAGTATCACGACCCAGTCTTCCCTCAGTGAGAGGTCGCGACGGCACCTAGTCTTTACGACTAGGTAAGCCAAACATTTGCGGAATAACAACGAAAATGAAAACATAAATCTAAACCACTAACATCAACAGTAATGAAATAACTAATAGAAATGTTGCTCAGCATATATAATAACAACTCTCAAAAACACATACAGAATTTCTCCAAGACCTGGAGTATCATAAGTCACAAGCTTCTAACAATTTGACTAACTGCTCTATACATCAGCATTTAGAAGTAGTAGAGGAAGAACTACACCATGATATAGAGGGGGACTCCTAGGTCTGTGGACGCGGCAGATGTATCTTGAACTCTCTGTAACAGCACCAGGTACACAACTAATAATGAGGCTGGAATGATGTACCTAGATCTGCACACGAAAATATGTGCAGAAAAGTAGCATGAGTACATCACAATGGTACCCAATAAGCGCCAAGACTAACCTCGGTCAAGTAGTGACGAGGTCAGGTCAGGCCCACTGGTAAATAATGAATAAGGTAGGAAAATATAATGCATAATAATAGACTAAAATTTAACAAAAGGAAACGCAGCAAATAATAGTACAACACACAGGTTAACTGTGGGGAATCTTCTGAGATACCGTCTCGTACTCCCAAAAATGAATATGCAGGGAGAACTCTTGAGGTACCGCCTCGTAGTCTCAAAAGTAAATCTGCAGGGAGAACTCCGGAGGTAGCTTCATAGTCTCAAAAGTAAATGTGCAGGGGGATCTTGATAACTAAGGATTTTTACCTACTATTTACTCTCATTTTCTTCGGTTTTGAAGCAAAATTGCACTAAGGTACTCCCGAAAACTAATGCAAAGTGCTTAAATTGCAGGTTTTGAGTAAAATTAAAGAAAATGGCTAAAGATAACTCAAATCGGAGCCAAACTTGCACAGCCCAGGAACCCAGCAAAAGCGCTGAGAGCACTATTATTCGCTGCAGCGGAAGACATTCTGTTGCAGCGTAATTCTGATCGCGGTCGCGGATGAAAGTTCAGAGATGTGATTTGGACCCTTTGAGACCGCTGACCGCGCCAATAATCCGTTGTGCCATTTTCCTATCCGCTGGAACGCTCATTAATCTGCTGAGAGCGGAATTCCAACTTCAGAGAGTTGCCAATTGAGGGCTTTTACAAGAGCCCGGTCAGCGGTAATATTCCGCTGCCACGCTTTTCATTTCCGTTGAGGCGTTGAAAATTTTGCTGGGAGCGGAATAATGGTTCAGAGAATTGCCAGATCCAAAAACGCGGTCCGCGTTTATTATTTCGCGACCGCAGAAGCCATTCCGCTGGGACGCTCAAAATTTCGTTGACAACGGAATCTTCGTAGGGGCAATTTTGTCCAGTATTTTCAGTTGTGTATAAATACTTCTTTTTCTAATTTTTAGGTTATCAGATATTGTAAGGAGCTCGTGAATAGTGTCTTTTTTACCTTTTTGAGCAATTTTAGCTTAGATTCTACTATTACTCTTATATTTTATCTTTGTAATCAACTTTTATGGCTTTAATTTCATCTTCTATCTTAATTTCTTCCATGAAATGAGTAGATAGACCCATAAGCTAGGGTTGTGACTCAACCCTAGTGTGGGTATCTAATGGGTCTTCTATTTTAGGATGAATTTGTGATTTGGTCTGTGATATTTAGTCTATTTCATGCTTAATTCACTGAATTAGTGGTTGCAAACACTGATTCGTGCCTTTTTTACTAGGGTTACTCTTGCGAAAGATGACCCAAGTCTAGGTAAACTAGGTTAACAAGGAATTGGGGTGAATTCAAGAGATTGATAGCCCCAATTAAAGGGTAAAAACTAGATATAGTAATACTCGACTTGAGCCATTTCATTTGCTTTGTTGAAATTCCAAATTAGGCTTGAGGAAGCCAATTTGGGCAAAGTCACCCAAACTACCGAGAGGTATTGGGTGAGTAAATTAGTGTGAGGTTATATCACGAACCCATGACCCACAAGTTTATCCTAGATTTTAGGTCCCGTTAGATACTCGCCTAGGGGTAAGTTGCATCCCTCGTGCCTTTAAATACTTGATAAAAATCCCATAAAAACATTGTAGCTAGTTTAACAATAGCAATCTTTAGAATTAAACTTAGTATAGAAACAAAACCATCCATGATTAGAAGAGCAACTAAGAATAATTCACACCTCTAAATTGGATAGAAACTCGACTCCAATTATATAACTCCCTGTGTATTTCGATCCCGATCCTATCTGGTAAAAGCTACATCGACCTCGCTTTCCATTCTATAGTGGTATAGGTGGGCCGCGATCACTTTTTGGTGCCGTTGCCAGGGGAGTTAAAACGGTGTTGACTATCTATTTGACTAGTTGTGTAGATTGTTTTTCTTTCCTTCTATTTGTTAACTTGTGTGTTTAAATCGCTACAGGTATATATGGATGATCCTCTAGGCAATGTTATACCGGGGGAGAGGGTAGATGATAACGGGGAAGATGAGGTGCATCTAGTACCTCAAGCTCAAAGACGGGGCTGTTAGGCCAATGCCAATGATAATATTCCAGACCCTCCCCCGCCTCCTCCAAGAGTAGCTCCTCGGGTGCTTCCGAACGAGGGATATGCCAGTGTAGTTGTCCCACCTAGAATCCGGGCGGGCAATTTTCAAACCACTAATGTCATGTTGACACTTCTGGAGCAGCGAGGATATTTTACGGGTGATCCCCATCAAAATGCCTACAAACACTTAAAACGGATTTGTGGATACCTGTTGGGGGAAAAAGAAAACCAATGTATCGGAGGATGCCTTGAGGTTCAGATTATTTCCTTTATCTCTCTGAGGAAAAGCACTAGATTGGCTTGAACGACTCCCCAATCATTCTATCTCTACATGGGATGAATTGGCGGATAAGTTCATTGCCAAGTTTTTCTCTCCCGGACACATGGCAGCTTTGAGAGATGAGATATTGGCATTCAAGCAGGGACCAAATGAGCCCCTCCACGAGATTTGGGAGCGTTATAGAACAATGGTCAAAGAATTCCCCAACAATGACATGACCGAGGATATGATACAACAAACATTCTACCGGGGCATTAACACGACCAATCAGTGTGTGGTCAACCAATTAGCTAGGGGTAATTTCATGAAGCTATCTTATAATGACGCCTGTGATATTTTGGATGAAATGGATGACACTTCGTCAGCATGGAAAAGTCAGACTAATGTGCCCCAAGGTGACCCAAGTGTGATCAATCTCCATAAAGAACTTCAAGACCATGGTCAGGCCATTCCCGAGCTAACAACTACCATGAATCAACTTGCTAAGGCGCAACTTCAAAAAATCCAAGGGCCAAAGCAAGTGCATGTTATGGAAGGGGTCAATCTTTTGGTCAACAAGAGAAGACAACGTGGAAATCAAATGCAAAGCAACAATGATCGTGGATACAACAATGATGATTCTTATGATGAGCAAAATGAGGATGTGATGTATGCAAACAATTTTCAAGGGAAAAGGAACAATTCTTCTAACCAACAATGGAGATCTCAAGGGAACAACCAAAATTGGAACAATCAAGGGCAAGGAAATTGGAATAACATAGAACAACTCTAGCAATTGGGGGAACAACAATCAACAATGGGGAGGAAACAATAACAATTGGAATGGGAACAATAATAGCAATTGGGGTGGAAATGGTAATCGGGGGCCGGGTTTTCAAAGGCCCCCGATGTACCAACAACCTAACAATCCACCCCCTTATCAATACCAAGGTCAAAGTTCATCAAGCAATGATATGGACCGAATCGAGCATATGTTTAAACAGATGATGGAGCGGAATGCGGATTCGGATGCTCAAATTGCCTCCCACACTACCTTCATCCGCAACCTTGAGGTCCAAATGGGAAAAGCATCCCAAGATTTGAACACTCGCCCTAATGGGGCAATACCTAGTGACATGGTGGTGAACCCAAAGGGTGGGAACAACAACAACAACAACACCGGACTTGCAATGGCGGTGACCACAAGGAGTGGTCGAGGTGGTGAGAATAGTTCTTCCAAGCAAAAGAGGACTGTTAGTGATGATGATGATGATGATGATATGCAACAAGATTAGGTTCCTATTGAGGTTGAACAAGTTATTGAAGAGCCGATAAATTGTGAAGTGAGGATTGACATCAATGATAATGAGGGGGAAATACAAAATGACGTGAACCCGTCTAGGGAACACATAATTGACATACCCGAGACGGTTGTGCCAAAAGACAAGGCTCCATTGCCTAGGCCTCCTCCCCCCTATCCTCAAATATTGTCTGAGAAGAAGAATGAGAATCAATTCAAGAAGTTCATAGAAATGATGAAGAGTTTGTCTATCAACGTACCGTTAGTTGAGGCTCTTGAACAAATGCCTAGGTATGCCAAGTTTATGAAAGACTTGGTGACAAAGAAGAGATCCATGGAGTGCGAAACAATCAAGATGACTCACCAAGTGAGTGCAATTGTGCACTCAATGGCACCCAAACTAGAGGATCCCGGAGCATTCACTATTCCTTGCACTATTGGTAGTGCAGACTTCTCCAAAGCACTATGTGACTTGGGTGCTAGTATCAATTGTATGCCTTATTCTATCTTTGAAACCTTGGGAATTGGCCAACCTAGAGCAACTTTGATGCGGCTTCAAATGGCGGACAGAACTATGAAGCGACCCTTGGGAATCATTGACGATGTTTTGGTGCGGGTCGACAAATTCATCTTGCCAGCAGATTTTGTGATATTGGATTGTGAGGTCGTCTATGAAGTGCCAATTATTTTGGGAAGACCTTTACTAGCAATGGGGAAGGACTTGGTAGATGTGGAGGCCGGAGAGCTCACCTTCTGGGTTGGCGATGAAAAGGTCATTTTCCACGTTTGCAAATCAATGCGGCAACCAAATAGTACGGAGGTGTGCTCTTTTGTGGATCTAGTTAACGAGGTGATAATTGACGATACAAGCTCAATGATCAACGAGGAGGATCCCATGGAAGCCGTTTTATTGAATCATGAAGATGTGGTGACAGATGGCTTGGTTGAGTGTACAATGCATTGCACGACATGGGTTCTTATTCTTATGGACCCCACAAGCTCTTTTTGGATTTGGAAAATCGGAAGATTCCACTGACAAAGCCCTCAATCGAGGAGCCACCAACCTTGGAGTTGAAGCCTCTTCCACCACACCTCAGGTATGAATTTTTGGTCCCTGCTTGTACTTTACCTATTATACTTTCTTATTGCTTAACCCAATTGCAAGTAGATTCCACACTTGAAGTGCTCCAAAGGAGAAAGAAGGAAATAGGTTGGACTCTAGCTGATATTCGGGGCATAAGCCCCGCCTTCTGCATGCACAAAATAATATGATGCAAAACCTTCCGTAGAACATCAACGAAGGTTGAACGAGGCAATGCAGGAGGTGGTAAAAAAGGAGATCATCAAGTGGCTCGATGCTGGAGTTATTTACCCAATCTCTTACAGTGCTTGGACTTCACCAGCTCAATGTGTTCCAAAAAAGGGTGGCATGACAGTGGTGCAGAATGAAAAGAATGAGCCGATTCCCACTCGAACCGTGACTGGTTGGAGGGTTTGTATGGATTACAGAAAACTGAACAAGGTGACCCGAAAGGATCATTTTCCTTTTCCATTTTTGGACTAGATGCTTGACAGACTTGTTGGGCGGGCCTTTTATTGTTTCTTGGATGGGTATTGAGGCTACAATCAGATACTTATATCCCCAGAAGATCAGGAAAAGACAACTTTCACCTGTCCCTATGGGAAATTTGCTTTTTCAAGGATGCCATTCTGTTTGTGCAATGCACCCGCCACATTCCAGCGGTGCATGATGATAATTTTCATGGATATGGTGGAGGACTTCTTGGAAATATTCATGGATGACTTCATTGTGGTCAGGGATTCATTTGAAGAGTGTTTGCAAAATCTTGATAAAGTTCTCGCCCGGTGTGAAGAAACCAACCTTGTGTTGAATTGGGAGAAATGCCATTTCATGATAGAGGAGGGCATAGTCCTCGGCCAAAAAATCTCCAAAGATGGCATTGAGGTGGATAAAGCTAAGATCGAAGTTATCTCCAAGTTTCCTCCTCCGACTTCCGTCAAGGGAGTCCGAAGTTTCCTTGGGCATGGGGGATTTTACCAGAGATTCATTAAAGATTTTTCAAAAGTGGTAAATCCCCTATGCAAGCTATTGGAGAAAGACGCAAAATTTGAGTTCAATGAGGAATGTATGCAAGCCTTTGAGTTGTTAAAGTACAAGTTAACTACCACTCCAATAATCACCGCACCTAATTGGAGCCTCCCTTCGAGCTCATGTGTGACTCAAGTGACGTGGCGGTTGGAGCGGTCTTGGGCCAATAGGTGAACAAAAATTTTCATCCCGTATATAATTCTAGCAAAACCATGAATGACGCCCAAGTTAAGTATACCCTATCTGAAAAGGAATTGTTGGCTATTTTATTTGCTATGGAAAACATTAGGACCTACCTCATGGGCTCCAAGGTGATTGTGCACACCGATCATGCGGCGCTCCGGTACTTAATGACGAAGAAGGATTCAAAATCTAGGCTTATGAGGTGGGTCCTGTTGCTCCGGGAATTTGATCTAGAAATTGTTGATAGAAAGGGGTCCGAAAATCAAGTTGCCGATCATTTATACCAGTTGGAGGAGAAAGGAAGGCCAAAAGATGGCCTTGAGATCAATGATGCCTTTCCGGATGAGCAGCTCATCTCAATCTCTATGCAGAGCATGCATTGGTTTGCGGACATTACCAACTTTCTAGTTACCAGTGTTGTCTCGTGTGAGCTCTCTTCTAACCAAATGAATAAACTTAGACGGGACAACTTGGATTATTATTGGGATGAGCCGTATTTGTTCAAAATTTGCAATGATGGAGTCATTCGGAAATGTGTCCCCGAGGAAGAGCAAATGACCATTCTTGATTCTTGTTATTCCTCGCCTTACGGTGGCCATCACGATGGGGCAAGGACAGCTTCAAAAGTTCTAAGTTGCGGGTTTTATTGGCCTACATTGTAAAAAGACTCAAGAGAATTGGTGAAGAGGTGTGACAAATGTCAAAGAGCGGGCGGCATATCAAAGAAGGATGAAATGCCCTCACAACGATCCTTGAGGTTGATATATTTGATGTGTGGGGCATAGACTTCATAGGCCCTTTTGTCAGCTCGTATGGTAATACCTACATTCTCGTGGTTGTGGATTATGTTTCAAAATGGTTCGAGGTCGTGGCTTTGCCCAATAATGAATCCCGAAGTGTAGTTAGTTTTCTTAAGAAAAATATTTTCACATGATTTGGGACACCTCAGGCTATCATAAGTGACGGGGGATCTCATTTTTATAATCGGGCTTTTGATACGTTATTTGCCAAGTATGGGGTAAATCACAAAGTGTCCACTCCTTACCATCCTCAAGCTAGTGGGAAAGTTGAAGTCTTAAATCGGGAAATCAAGAGCATTTTGTCCAAGACCGTGAATGCAAATAGGACCGATTGGTCAAGAAAGCTTAATGACGCACTTTGGGCATATAGGACTGCCTTCAAAACCCTGATCGGTATGTCCCCGTACCGGTTGGTGTATGGTAAAGCATACAACCTACCGGTCGAGATCGAGCACAAAGCACTATGGGCTTTGAAGAAGTTGAATTTGGATTGGGACACTGCTGCAAATCTTCGTGTTGATCACCTTAATGAGATTGACGAGTTTAGATTTCATGCATATGCAAGCTCTTCTTTGTATAAGGAGAAACTGAAGTATTTGCACGACAAGTATGCTAAGAACCGAGAATTCAAAGTGGGCGACTTGGTATTACTCTTCAACTTAAGACTTCGTCTCTTTCCAGGCAAACTCAAATCAAAGTGGGGTGGTCCATTCAAGGTGGTACTGGTCACACCTTTTGGTGACCTTGATCTAAAGAACAAGAATGGTGAGATTTTTCGTGTGAATGGGCATCGGATCAAACACCACTTGGGGAAATTGAGGATATCCATGTGGTGGCTTTTTTGAAATTCACTTGATCACTGTAACTTGCGTCGTGCCACGACGTTAAATCAGACGCTTCTTGGGAGGCAACCCAAGTGTTTTTTCTTTCTTTTTGTTTCTTCTTCTTAGATTAGATTTTCTTGAACTAACCTGTTTGTGAGATTTGTGTAGGATTTGGTGGATGCAGTGCAGGAACACATTCTGGAAATTGGGCTAAGTTGTACAAAAGCGTTGCCGCGGTCAAAATTTCACGGTTAGCGGTTTCAATTTTGCTGGAGCAGAAAGGTTCCGCGGACGCGGATTGGTAGATCCCCAAAATTCAAGCTCTCTGAAGTTTGATTCCGCTGCAGCATCCAGAATTCCGCTGCAGCGGTCTGGTTCCGCTACAGCGGGCAAAATTTTGCTGACAGCGGATTTATTCATGGCTCAGCTCTTCAAAAAGGCAAAAGCGCGGTCAGCGGTACAATTCCGCTGCCGCGCTCGGTAAGTCGGTGGGGGCCCCCATTTTCAAGTATAAATATAGAGGGACCCCCTTCTTTTACGCTTTTCACACATTTGCATCCCGGAGCCATTTTTACTTTTATTGCTCATAATCATTTCACTGTGCATCTAAGCTTCAAAATTCTAACAAGTTAGCATCCTACATCAACATCTAAAAGTGGTATGTTCATAATCTTGGGATTTAGTTGTAGATTTTCATATTTTTGTTTGTTTTCTTTTAATTTCTTCTTCTTCAATGGGGTATTATAAACCTAATTCTTGAGCATGTTTCACAAATGGGATATAATTAATGGGTAGTGACTTGTTTTGGCCTAATATAATCTAGGGTGATCAATTTTGAGTGATTCTTGCTTAATTTTGTAAAATGATGAAACTCTAGTTCTTGAATGTTGCTGTCAGTGCGCTTCTAATTTGAATTCGCTGCAGCGGACCAAAAATCTGCGGTCAGCGGAATGCTCTAAGAACAAATTTTTTGAATGAACAATTCCGCTACAGCGGCCAATATTCCGCTGACAACGGTTGGCCTTCCGCTGCACCGGCCACTTTTCCGCTGAAAGCGGCTTGGAGATTCAGAGAATGGTAAAGTGGAGTCTGCGACCACGCTCGTTTTTCCGCTACAACGATTAGACTTTCGCGGCCGCGCTTAGTTTTCTGTGGTCAGTGGTTTAGAACTTCAAAGAAAGGGTATTCTGATTCCTTTCATTCCGCTCCAGCGACCCTTTTTCCGCTGACAGCGGTAGCCATTCCACTGCAGCGGTTACTTTTCTGCTGACAACGAATTTGTCTGTGGGAAATTGTTTTGATTCTCTGCACCATCTATCTCTATGCTTTTATTGGGTATTTGTATACCATGTTCTAATGATCTTTATTGACATGTTTGCAGACAATGGTTCGTCACGAGGTGCCTCAGACAAACAACCCAGAAGGGGTGATTCTTCTAGGGGTCATGGTAGGGGTAAACAGCTGACAGCATCCTTGGGCCCGAGAAATATTATAGGCAACAAACAAATGCTCTGCAGACCAACTCCTGACCCATCAGAGTCGAGTGAATAAGTCCCATCACGGGAGGTTTCAGAGGGAGATAGTGGGGCAGCCATAGTAGAGGTTTTTTCCCAACCCATGCGTCTTGTCAACGAGCCTACTACATCAGCATCTTCAGACAGTCTGGGTTTATCTAGTGACTCTTCACCTCCTCAAGACACCGGTGCAGAAGTTCCACCCACCACACCTGCCTCAGTCAATCTTGATAGTTCTGATGATTCCCCAGATGATGGCAGCGGTGGTGACACTCGATCACAGGCAGGAGGGCTACTCAAGACCCGGAATCCAACAGTGTGGAAGGATTGGTTTGTCTCTGAACCGGCCTATCACAAGTTCAGAGAGTGGTGGCCTCAGAGGTCACTTGTTCCGTAGAGGCCATTCATTGAGAGGGACCTTCTACCCCACAACCAGAACGTCAAAATACAATTTAATGAAAGGATGGGGTGGAAATTCTTCACCAGCAGTGTCCAGGATGCCAATGAATATGTAGTGAAGGAATTTTATGCCAATGTTTCCCACATCAAAAGGGCACATATCTTACCCAAGTTCGGAATAGGAAGATTCTGTTCAATGGAGATACACTCAACAATTATGTTGGTTTTGCTAATGAGGACGAGATTTGCTACATGGTGAAGGTGAACTTGGGGGATTTGGCTCGTCTGTGGATGGCTTCTATTATTGCTATCCCCGGGACTACTCCGGTGTGGTTGACACCAGGGGATACTATTTTCATAAACACACGAGGCTAAAGGTTGGGAGACATTTGTGTGTAGTCGGATAGATCTTATATTGCACGGCAGTGACATGCCCCCCTCACGTGCTCTTATTGTGGGAGCAATTATGGATGGCATCCCGATCAACGTCGGGAATATCATGGCTAGGGTTATTAACAGGATATTCCAGAAGAATGAGAGCTCTTATCTCTTCCCCAACTTCCTCACTATGTACTTTCAGGACATGGGAGTTGAGGGAATGGACTTTGATGTTACAGTAAAGCCAAAGTCACCATTCTCCTGGTACAGCTTGACGAGGCCAGACAAACCCAAAGACAAGGGCAAAGCCACCACCTCTACTGTTACAGGAACTTCTACTGTTGTTGAGCTTTCCACGGCTGTTGAGGGGTCCATTTTTGCTGAGGGGTCCACTGCTGGTGCAATCCCGGAGCCTCTCTCTGGTCCTTCCATAGCCATTCCAGTATCAATGCCCACTTTTTCCACAAACCCTCAGACTACTTTGATGGTGTCTCAGACATTAGCTGGTATTAAAAACTGGTTGCAGGTAGCTTCTTCGAAGCTGACTGATCTATCCACTGTCGTTGCAGCCCAGATAGCTCCAACATAGATTCCGTTACCTCCAACACTGGAGGAGACCTTGAGGAGTGTGGTTGATAACCAGAAGAATATTTTGGAGACCCTGGACAAACATGGGAATGAGATTCATTCCTTGGGGAAAGCTTTGAAGAAAATGAAGAAGAGTCAAGATGAGCTGAAGAAGAGTCAGGTGGAGATGCAGAAGACTCAGGTTGAGCTGATGTCACGACCCCAAAACTACCCTGGTCGTGATGGCGCCTATCGTGAAATCAGGCAAGCCACATACTTCATTTGCTTAAAGTTGTTTTCAGAAAAATCATTATATTTGCAACAAGAGTCTCATTTTATAAAGCATTATAATGTTTAACATCATTAAAACCCAACTAAACAAATCCCCGATCTAGTGTCACCGAGTCATGAGCTACTATAAACAAACTGTCGAAATACAAACTGACATAATACTGTCTAAAATAATAACATGTGGTAGGTAGATAAAGAAGGAGAAAATGAGGTTGTGATCGCCAGCTGCTACCACGAAGACTCCTAAAGAAACTATGATAGCAAATCAATAACCGTTACCGGGTCCCGATGTACCTGGATCTGCACACAAGGTGCAGGGGGTAACGTGAGTACACCAACTCAGAAGTAACGAACCCAAACTATGGGCTGAGTGGTAGTGACGGACTAAACCTCAATAACTGTAATCATTAGCGTACAAAATTTTGACATGTTCACAGTTTATCAGAAATAACAACAGAATATGCCAGATATATCTCAATATGCATTACATGCCAACATATCAACAGTGTGAAAATGCACGTAGTGCTCACAGCTCTCCCATAGAAGTCCACTCAGCACTATATATGGCTCTCAGTCCCAGAGAAGATCCATGCCGAAATATGCATGAACACCGGTGACCGTAGTCACTCAGTATTGAGGAAAAGGCCAATCCAGCCCCACGGAGAAGATCCATCTCCGGAATACAACACTCGGACAAGATCCATGTCCAGGGACGATCAATCCCTCACATAACATCAACTTCGGACAAGATCCATCTCCAGGGAAGATCCATCCCTCACATAATATCAACTTCAGACAAGATCCATGTCCAGGGAAGATCCATCCCTCAATATCAATGCGCTCACTGGGGGTGTAAAGACTCTGGAGGGGCCCTATTGGCCCAAGCGCTATATCAAGCCAACGAAGGCATGATCAAAGTATCGCTGCGGTGTGTAGTCCGATCTCATAACTGTCTCAATAACAGGCTCTCGGCATCACTCAGTCATTACTCTCCAGTCTAGCTCACATGGCTCACAGACGCATAAATTAGCCCGGAACAATGATAAATATATATAAAATTACAATTATCGAGACTGGGGCATGAAATGATATGCTATGACAGGACCGAGTATATGAAATCAAATAAACACATAAAGAGAATATATGACCACTCGGATCTCAGCATTTTTCGGCGTGAATCCCTAGCATTTAACTTAGCATGATTTCCAGCATGTTTGCATGTAAACGACCGCTCGGGTCTCAACAGTATCGGCATGAAGCCTTAATATACAACATTTATCATGATTCCTAACTTGTTCACATTATTCACATTGATAGAAGCACAGATATCATCACGAAATAATCATTAAACGGTGCCATGGGATGAACTAGGGCACTAGTCTCACGGTGCACACCCGCACGCCCGTCACTTGACATGTGTGTCACCAATTCTAATCACATAACAAGTAGTTCGGGGTTTCGAAATCTCAGCACCAAGTTTGGAAATGTTACTTACCTCAAACCCGCTAAACTCCTAGCCCACAGTGCCTTTGCCTCTAGACTCGGACTCCGAGTACCAAAAATCATATTCATATCATTATTATATGCCAAAGATCGAAGCCTATTCGAAAATTATCAAAATTACCCAAAAATCCCGAAATTGGCCAAACTCGACCTCCGAGCCCACGTATCGGAATTTGATAAAATTTACATCACAAGGATCTTTATCCTCCCACGAGTCTATACATACCAAGAACATCAACTCCACATTCCGAGGTCGTTTACGTATAAGTCAACTCCCAGTTGACTTTTTCTAATTATTAAGCTCATTTAAGAGACTAAGTGTCTCCATTCTCACTACGACCACTCCGAACTCGAACCAACCGACCCAACACAACATAAATAGGCTAAGCAGTACATGACAAAGCAGAAACAGGGAAAACGAGGCTAATCTCACGGAACGACCGGCCGGGTCGTTACATTCTCCCCCAGTTAAACATATGTTCGTCCTCGACCGTGCCCAGAGTTGTTCCAAAAATCACCAAAATTCCGTGTAACCTACCATGCACATGATCGGGGGTGATCCCACGTCACCCTATCCCATATAGGTCCAATAGCACAACACATATGAAATTTTGAAATGCAACCTGACTTATAAACCTTAGAACCACATTTCCACTTCTGAAATAATTATAAGATCAAAATCCCCCAACTATAAACTGGGTAAGTTTGAACACGCTGTACCAAGCCATATACGTAACCCAAGATGTAATCACATAATATACCGCACAACTCAGACACTCATAGCGATAAATCCTAATCACAATAGCTGCTCAAACAACCCAATATTTGTACATAACCTCTTATCAAGCAATGTCTCGCTCAAACACTTTCATATATTGCCGATGATGAAAGAAACACATAGAAACCAACAACCATTCGTTCGATCAGTCTGTCATGGAGCTCCCCTTTTCTCCGACAGAAACTATAGCAGATTTCTAAGCCAACTTCCGAAAAATCATCCTTCCAACCATGTTGTAGTCAACTCTGGTAGTATTCATTCTAGGCCCAATGACCTCTTCTCGTCCGACACGACCACTCTGATGACATGACGCATCAGTACAATCCAAATCCATAACCTATGCAACTCATGCACTCAATAGTAACATCCCACAAACTCAAATCATAGAAAAGATTCACACGAGGGGACTATTCCGCCATTAACAATTACCATCACAACACCATGCTAAGAGGCTGTCACACATTATAAAATCAAACACACGAATCTGACACCAAGGATCATACCTACACATAACTCCGCTACAATGCATGATCCCATCCAAACGATGGTCCACACGAAATACATTCAAGCCACCTCGCTCCAAATCAATAACCACACAAAATTCGACATCCAGTACTAAAAGTGCATTTTCATAACCACGGGGAAAGTCAGACGATACCATGCCACACGAATCAGAAAGAACATAACCAATACGTCTCAATCCCGCAATACCCAATTACTTACCTTACTCAAATCCCGCTATAAAGCCCAAATAAATCCGCACCATATGTGCATGTAACCGACAATCACCACTCCTCGCAACACCGAAGGGTAACTCATAGATCCCTCCAAAATATGAATAAACTCAAAGACAATCGACGGTGCATCCCTCAAAAATAGAAATTCAGAGTCAACAATTCTGACCCGGTGCAGAACACACACCCATACTGGCCTACCAATGAACTCTAAATCAACGCTGGTCACCCGCGGCAGATAGATAACTCTCTCTTATAGTTCACAATGACTGAATCATGGCACATACTAACATCTGACAAGCTTTGCTCGCATCCTCACAGTCCACAACCACAAAATAATCTGTTTATGAGAACTCTCAGTCTCGAAGTCCATGAAGCGCACAAATTACCATATCTTATCCCAAAACTTCATCGCTCGAATATATAACACACCCCTAATGCTCAATCATTCCACGAGGGATACCCCTATAATTCTTCTATGTCTCTACGTAACCTTGAATATCAGCAGTCGATCCAATAAGATAGCGTCGCAATACCAATGAAGCACCCTCACTCCACACATTGCCCCTTTCTGAAATGTATACCTTTATCAAGACACCCAATAGATATCATTTACTTAGTCTTCTGAAACTGCCAATGCTGCCTAAAAATTTTGACCTTCCTTCCAGAACTGAACCGTGTCCTCACATATACAAATCTCAAATCTACACAACGTACTGCATACACCATTCCATCCTATGATAAATATGGGTACTTCATAACCCTTTTCGAGCCACAAGCAACTATGTACCCAACTAGCCAACAACTTTACATTTGATCCCATCTAGAAACGAAATCACTATACATCACATGTTCATCACGCTAGTAGAAAATATACATCTCTAACCGTAGTAGAAACCATCCAGAACTATCTAAATCCCATTTTCACAACAACCAACCGTCAGGACTGAATCCTCCTAACTCAACCAAGCTACACAGGTCACCAACACCCAAGAGCATTGCTAAGAAACACCTATAAAACTCATTACCCCATAAACACCCCAAAGAACTAATCATATCCCTTACCATGTCGATCCGACCTATTACCAGGCTACCCTATTTATCCAAGTTTCTTCTGACTTACCTTAGAATTGATACTTCTCCTTGCCATAATACTGCAAATTCTCAACCTAGTATCATCACACGAGACCCAAGCATAAGACTGTACCGCCTAAGGCTCGTAAGCAGCTGAATACTCTCTCAGATATCCCCAAAAGTACCACATTCAAAATACTTACCCTGCAGAGACTTCTTGCGAATCTAAAGCCATTACCTTCACTTTCCTGATACTGATACGTAGAATCCATGATAATGTATAAATGTCACAAGTATCGACACCCTCTAATGTAGACCTCAGTTTCTAGCCAAATACAGATCCTGAAGACTCCCAATTATTACATCTAACCTTGAATCCATCAGAACCATTCTCGAGAGTCATCCACTCTATGCAAATCTCAGTTACACTTATCAAGAAGACAGAATGACCTGACCCCATTTGCACACCACATACTAGGAAAGTAATCCACACACTTGAAGCAACAAGCAAATTCATACACTGCACCCATTACACCTTTTACAATTATAACTAAATCATTCAATACATTTATTTACCCATGGAGTACATTACAACCTGTATCGAATAATTTCCACTACTCGAGTTATTCCCAGACTCCACATCTGCAGGTCATATCTGATTCACCAATATACCTCGAACCGAAACCAATACAACACATAATCGTGCAATCAACTTACCATTAGCAGGCTCCCCCACTTGGCTCAAAGCCATAGGTCAAAACAATCAATAACTCACAATGCCCATATGCTAATACCGCTGGCATATCACAGTGAGATCCAACTAAATCCTTCATAAGCTCATATATAACTCAAACCATTTAACATCTCTAATCATATGCAATTTCGCATTCACCGTTGCAATAGTCGTGACAACTTCCACAAGCGATCTAAACTCAACTTACAACATATAACATTTACTAGTAAAGGAGTACTTGCTATAGAACTACCTAAGGATCACACCCCTCAGGACACCCCCCCCCCCCCCCCCCCAGGAAATAGCCCCGCCTGCTTAGCGTCAGACTGATCTCTCTCTATACCCTTCCAAAAATCGTAGCTATTACACCATCACTTTATCCTTCTGCATCTAAACACAACCAACGCCTACCCTCAAGGCATCACAATATGCGGTATAAGAATCCTGAAGCTGATGGTAGAACTAACACTGGAGTTGTGGTCAACGAAAAATTTTGAGCTCCTGGGAGCTCTAACCACATGGATACCCTCATTGGACACCACGCGTCCCAAGAATGCTACTGAATTGAGCCAAAAATTCACACTCGTAGAACTTTGCATAAGGCTTATCCTCCCTCAATCTCTGCAATACAACTCTCAAATGCTGAGCATGCTCCTCTTGGCCACGAGAATATATCAATGAACATAATAACAAGGGAATCCAAGTACAGCTAAAACACGTTGTTCATCAAATGCATGAACGCTGCCGGGGCATTGGCCATCCCAAAAGACATCACCATGAACTCATAACACAACAGAAAGATCAGATTCACTCCACAGCTAAACAACATGAGAGGTCTTCCAATACACTCACAACTCGAGGCCATATGCCAACTCTAGACAAAAGTCAAACACTCAATAATTCTTGCTATATATCTAACCAATCCCTTTTTGTCATAATCAAGCAATATGAACACATCTTACCATCAAATCACACTCGCCACATAGTCATCCAGTCACAAAGCCCAACCAATAAGGACACAAACGGACATATAAGTCCCAAATGCACGTGCTCACATAATTGAAATCTCAGCACTCAAGCCACAGACAAAAACCGGCCTCAAGTCCTCCATACAGGCCCATTATCAACATGCTCAAATCACATCTCCCACCTCACCCATGGAAATCACAAGTTGTCAATGCACTCCTGATACCGAGCGCTCACGTGCGCATTCGAATACATGGAAGGAGTTCAAAGAATTACGCTTTAGGTCAAATTAATGGGTTCGCACGACAAGAATTCAAGAATGTGAGATTTTTCCTAAAGGTTCTGCAACCTCTCGAAGATAAGTACAGATGTCTTTGTATCGATCCACAAGACATTACTAAACCTTCTCATGATTGGTGAGACCTATTTGACCTAGAGCTCTGATACCAACTTGTCACGACCCCAAAACTACCTGGCCGTGATGGCGTCTATCGTGAAATCAGGCAAGCCACACACTTCATTTGCTTAAAGTTGTTTTCAAAAAAATCATTATATTTGCAGCAACAGTCTCATTTTATAAAGCATTATAATAATTAACATCATTAAAACCCATCTAAAAAAATCCCTGATCTAGTGTCACCGAGTCATGAGCTACTATCAATAAACTATCGAAATACAAAACTGACATAATATTGTCTGAAATAATAACATGCGGTAGGTAGATAAAGAAGGAGAAAACGAGGCTGCGATCGCCGGCTGCTACCTCGAAGACCCCTAAAGAAACTATGACAGCATATCAGCAACCGCTACCGGATCCCGATGTACCTGGATCTGCACACAAGGTGCAAGGGGGTAACGTGAGTACACCAACTCATAAGTAACGAACCCAAACTATGGGCTGAGAGGTAGTGACTGACTAAACCTCAATAATTATAATCATTAGCGTACAAAATTTAGACATGTTCACAGTTTATCATAATATGCCAAATATATCTCAATATGCTCTACATGCCAACATATCAACAGTGTGGAAATGCACGTAGTGCTCACAACTCTCCCACAGAAGTCCACTCAGCACTATATATGGCTCTCAGGCACAGAGAAGATCCATCCCGGAATATGCATGAACACCGGTGACCGTAGTCACTCAATACTGAGGAAAAGGCCAATCTAGCCCCACGGAGAAAATCCATCTCGGAAATACAACACTCGGACAAGATCCATGTCTAGGGACGGTCCATCCCTCACATAACATCAACTTCGGACAAGATCTGTGTCCAGGGAAGATCCATCCCTCACATAATATCAACTTCGGACAAGATCCATGTCCAGGGAAGATCCATCCCTCAATATCAATGCGCTCACTGGGGGGAAAAGATTCCGGGGGGGACCTATTGTCCCAAGCGCTATATCAAGCCAACTAAGGCATGATCAAAGTATCATTGCGGTGTGCAGTCCGATCTCATAACTATCTCAATAACAGGCTCTCGGCCTCACTTAGTCGTTACTCTCCAGTCTCGCCAACATGGCTCACAGACGCATGAATTAGCCCGGAACAATGATAAATATATATAAAATTACAATTACCGAGACTGAGGTATGAAATGATATGCTATGACAGGACTGAGTATATGAAACCAAATAAACACATAAAGAGACAGTAATATATGACCACTCGGGTCTCAGCATTTTTCGGCGTGAAGCCCTAGCATATAACTAGCATGATTTCCAGCATGTTTGCATGTAAACGACCGCTCGGGTCCAACAGTATCGGCGTGAAGCCTTAATATACAACATTTATCTTGATTCCTAACATGTTCAAATTATTCACATTGATAGAAGCACAGATATCATTAGGGAATAATCACTAAACGGTGTCATGGGAAGAACCAGGGCACAAGTCTCATGGTGCACGCCCGCACGCCCGTCACTTGGCATGTGTGTCACCAATTCTAATCACATAACAAGTAGTTCGGGGTTTCGAACCCTCAGCACCAAGTTTGGAAATGTTACTTACCTCAAAATCGGCTAAAATCCTATCCCACAGTGCCTTTGCCTCTAGACTCGGACTCCGAGTGCTCCAAATCTACCAAAAATCAGATTCATATCATTATTATATTCCAAGGAACGAAGCCTATTCGACAACTATCAAAATTACCCAAAATCCCGAAATTGGCCAAACCCGACCTCTAGGACCACGTCTCGAAATTCGATAAAATTTACATCACAAGGATACTTATCCTCCCATGAGTCTATACATACCAAGAACATCAAAATCAGACCTCAATTGCCCACTCAAATCATCAAAAGAATTTCTCAAACTTTCCTCCCATTTTTCCCCAATTTCCACTCTAATTCCTCAAATTAAATGATAAAAATCAAGACTAAATCATGGAATTAACCCAAATATGATTGAAGAACACTTACCTCAAGAACTCCACTGAAAATCCCTTCAAATTCCACTTTCTCCCGAGCTCTCTAATGGGTTTTTGATAATATAGACTAAACCCTCATTTTTTAACTTAAAGTTTCTGCCTAGGGAATTACTCACTGCAATCGCGGAACTCCTCACGCGATCGCGAACAAAAAATATGATGCCCCACTAATTTACCCTACGCGATCGCAGAACCACTCACGTGATCGCGATGCATTTCCACTCAACCCCACGTGATTGCAAGCCCCCTTATGTGATCGCGAAGATTAACAGCTCAGCCCCCCTCACGCGCCCTTCAACTCTACGCGAACAGCACCATGCGTTCGCATTGCACAACGACCACACACCCACGCGATCTCGAACTCCACCATGCGATCGCATAGAACAAAACCTTGTCATCCCCAGCTAGGCCTACGCGATCGCAAACATCCTCCCGCGATCGCGTAGAAGGAAACCAGAAACTTACACCAGCAAAAAGCTGCCAAGTTTTTAAGCCAAGAATTGGTCCGTTAGCACCCCCGAAACTCACCCGGGCCCTCGGGACCTAAACCAAACCTGCCAACACCTCCTATCACCTTATTCACACTTATTCCAGCCTTCGAAACACTCAGAATAACTCCAAAATACCAAATTCACCTCGGATTCAAGCCTATAAACTTTGAAACTTCCAAATTTCGCCAAAGATGCCGAAACCATCCAAAACAGGTCTGGTTGACCTGAAAATTTGCACACACATCCAAAATGACCCTACGAACCTATTCCAACTTCCGTAATTCCATTTGGACCCCGATACCCTATTTTCCACTGCCGACCGGAAATCGCCAAAATCAATTTCGCCAGTTCAAGCCTAATTCTACTTCGGACCTCAAATTCACATTATGAACACACTCCTAAGTCCCAAATCACCTAACGAAGCTATCCGAGATATATAATCCACATTCCGAGGTCGTTTACCTATAAGTCAACTCTCTGTTGACGTTTTCCAACTATTAAGCTCATTTAAGAGACTAAGTGTCTCCATTCTCACTACGACCACTCCAAACCCGAACCAACTGACCCAACAAAAAAAACATGAAGATAGTACAGAATCGGAGTTGAACGAACACTAACAACTCAACTTCCATAAATCATCGAGTACCAAATACTTGTAACGTTTGAAAGATGGTAAGCATCTCCGTGTGTGCAAGAAAGGAAAGGAATCATGAGGCGGCTAGGGTTTGGTATGAGAGGAGAGAGTGCAGGGGCGGCTAGGTGAGGGGAATGGATTAGGGTTTCAGGGTAAAGGGGTATAAGGAAAGGGTAGGGATTATTATGGGATGTTGATCATCTGAGATCAACGGGCATGATTAGAGGGAAGTGGGGTGGATCAAGTAAATGGATACCGATCGGGTTGAAATAAAAAGGGTCATTTGGTTTGGGCCAGGGCAGCTTGGGGTATTGGGTCAGGTGTTTGGTGTATTGGTAAAAAAGAGTCTCACACGTAAGCAAATTCTTGACAACTCAGCTAGCTATGCGGACAAAGGAACACGCAGCAGATAGACTTGATTCTATAAAGAGGTACGGGACAAAGAGGTACGGGACAAAGAGGCACGGTCAATAAACCCACGAGTTCATCAACCACGGGAAACTTAATGACAAAGAAGAGATACGGTCACAGTGAACCCAGACGAAGCAACGGGCAGATTCGAGAATCAACAGTTAATGACTTATACGTTACGTAACTCCTATACAACAGTTACAGTTATCCTTTGTAACGCCTCATTAATGTAATAATTAGCCATTAATGATCAATCATGACAGGAACCAAACGTTATACTAGGAAACCCATATATAAAGGGAAGAAATATAACCCATAAGGGCATCTGAATTCTCGAATACAATCGACTTTACTTTTTTGCACTCTACAATATTGTTTATTACTCAATTTTTCTTTATCGTATTACTTTCTTGATTATCAGTAACCCATGTTCATCCTAAACAGCTTTGGTCAAGGAATCTAATTCTTTGGTTAAACAAATTATTTCCGTTACCATGAATTTGATAATCATAGTTTATTTTCCAATCGATATCCTTTAAACTATGTCGAATTCCAATAACAACAATGATGACAACAACCAGCAGGAAAAAGGAACCCTAGTTCCAACTCCTCGAGGAACACCACGTGGTTCAAGGGAGTCATCCCCGGAAAGATCTGATAACCATCATAATAATAATGAGCAAACGATAGAGCAGGATCGAATAAAGCAAGTGATTGTTGAATATGTGGGGCAAGCTTTGCAAGAGTTTGCAAGAGGATTATCACAGGCACCACCAACACCATTAACACCGCCTCCAAATAATACAATCATTGCAGAAAATCCTCAGTCTGGGTTAATAAACTCAGTCAGGGGTGACACTCCAAATGAATCTCTTGAAGCAAGACCAGGTATGACTTATAATTCTGAGTTACAAAATTTATTGCTAACCATGCAGAAACAAATGAAAGAACAGAATGATCGCATCGAGAAATCCCTGGAGTACCGCCGATTATCAAAGGCATCGACGTTGATAGATATTCTCAACAGCCCTGGAAGCCAAGTGCAGCACCCTTGCCTATACCCAAGAAGTTCAAAATGCCTGATGTTCCTAAATATGATGGAACAACTGACCCACGTGATCATGTGACTGCTTTCACTACTGGAGTAAAAGGCAATGATTTAACGAAACAAGAGATTGAATCAGTCCTTGTCAAGAAATTTGGGGAAACACTCACAAAAGGAGCTTTAACCTGGTATTCTCTTCTCCCTGAAAATTCTATTGATTCTTTTGCTGAGCTTGCAGATTCATTTATAAAAGCACACTCTGGTGCACAAAAAGTTGAGAAAAGAATGGAAGACATATTCAAGATAAAGCAAGGAGACACGGAATTACTCTGTGAGTTTGTAGAAAGGTTTCAACGAGAAAGAATGCAATTACCCAGGGTACCTGATAATTGGGCATCCATGGCATTTGCAAGCAACTTAAATGATAAAAGCTCAGAAGCCACGAGACGGCTCAAGGAAAGTCTAAGAGAATTTCCAGCTACGACGTGGAACGATGTATACAACAGGTATAGTACTAACCTTAAAATAGAAGAAGATATCATTGCTCGATCAAGAGACGAGGAGTATTCCAGATCCAGACGTCCAGAATCGGAGGAAAGATCAGGTAAAACAGGTATGATCCTTACTTAAGACCCTCGGGACATGACACACGTCCCAGGTTCAAAAATACTAGACCGTCAGGAAGAGATATAGGCTCATCCTCGTCTAGATCCCTAAAAGATTGAGATGAACGGTCCAGAGGTAATACCCGAATTGGGGACCATAACTTTAACGTAAGCACTACTGAACTTGTCTCAATACTAAGAAATATGGGAGACAAAGTTAAATGGCCCAAAGAGATACGGTCGAATCCAAATAGGAGAAATCCAGATCAGTGGTGTGAATTCCATAATGATCATGGACACAGAACAGCAGCTGGTAGATTTTTACAAGGTGAAATAGACCATTTATTAAAATAGGGCTATTTAACAGAGTTGTTTAGTGATAAAGGTAAACAGGCATACATGAAGAACAGGCAGGAGCCTCCAAAGCCTCCCTCTCCGAAGCGAACTGTTAACATGATACATGGAGGAGAGGAAGTAAATGGAATAGTTTGTCAAGTAGCATCAACGATCACAAATACCCATGGAAAGCGGGTTCGAGAAGATCCAAATGAAGACAAAATAACCTTTGATGATGCAGACTTTGGTGGACTAATGCTTCCTCATAATGATGCACTGATAATATCTTTACTTATTCATGATACTAACGTTAAAAAAGTATTGATTGATCCAGGCAGTTCAATCAATATCATTTTGATAAAAGTCGTGGAAGAAATGCTAGTGGAAAATCAAATGATCCCAAAGGCACGAGCCATATCTGGGTTCGATAATTCTNTCATCCACCTTACATCAGGTAATAAAATTGCCATCAGAATGGGGAGTGAGACAAATTAGAGGTGACCAACAAACTTCCAGAAATATAAACTCGATAGCACTTCACAACAAAAAAGATACGGCAAATGTTGAAGTCTTCCAAACGGAGGCCAATGGCCAAACAGGTATGGAAAAATCTTTGATCAATCATGTACAAAGGAAATGAATATTCAAACAGGTACGGGATAAGACACCAACGAGACAAATCCTATTATCATCAAAAATATGTTGTATCACGCAGACATAGATTCCAGACCAGACTTCATTCGTGAACCAGAAGAAGACGAGCATATCAAAACAACCGCGGAAGAACTCGAGGTTGTTCTGTTGTATGAACAAAAGCTCGAGAAAAGGTTGTACGAGATTGCTGGAGAGGTTAACCCCCGAGCAAAAAGGTATGTTAATCAATTATTTAAAATCTAACGCAGATTGTTTTGCATGGCCCCATCCAGATATGACAGGTATTCCACCAGAAGTGATGACTCATAAACTGAATGAAGATCCATCATTCGTACCTGTTAAAAGAAAAGAAAGCAAGGAACGTTCAAGAATCAATTGATTGACGATGAATTCCAAAAACTATTGAACATAGGTTCCATACGAGAGGTAAAGTATCCTAACTGGATAGCTAACATAGTGGTGGTACCTAAAAAGAACGGCAAATGGAGGATGTGTGTAGATTATACTGATTTAAATAAAGCATGCCCCAAAGGTTCATTTCCTTTGCCGCATATAGATCAGATGATTGATGCTACCGCGGGTCACGAATTATTAAGTTTTCTAGACGCATACTCTGGTTATAATCAGATTAAAATATATCCCTCAGACGAGGAAAAAACCTCCTTTATTACTAACAGGGGGACTTACTGTTATAAAGTCATGCCTTTTGGCTTAAAGAATGCAGGAGCCACTTACCAAAGGTTAGTGACTAAAATGTTCCAAGAACATTTAGGAAAGACAATGGAAGTCTATATTGATGATATGCTTGTAAAGTCAACACAAGCGGAAGATCATCTCCAGCATCTCTCTACTACTTTCGATATCTTACGTAGGTATAATATGAAGCTCAATCCGGAAAAATGTGCTTTCGGAGTGCAATCAGGTAAGTTTTTGGGATTTCTATTATCTAACAGAGGAATAGAGGTAAATCCAGCTCAAATAAAATCTATAGAGGAACTACCTGATATTTTAACAAATAAAAAAGAGGTTCAAAGATTGACAGGGAGAATAGCCGCCTTAGGAAGATTTATTTCTAGGTCTTCCGAAAACAGCTTTAAATTCTTTTCAGTTCTTAAAAAGAAAAATCAGTTCGAATGGACTGAAGAATGTCAATAGTCCCTCAGAGATTTGAAGATTTATTTATCAAAGCCACCACTGCTCTCAAAGCCAAAAGAAGGGGAAAGATTGTACATCTACCTGGCTGTTTCAAAAATTGCTGTAAGTGCAGTACTGGTAAAAGAAGAGAAAGGTAAGCAATCACCTATCTACTGCGTAAGTAAAACTTTATTAGATGCTGAAACTAGATACCCACATCTAGAAAAATTAGTCTTAGCTTTAATAATGGCATCAAGAAAATTACGTCCTTATTTTCAATGTCATTCAATCACTGTCGTGACTTCTTATCCTTTAAGAAATATTTTGCATAAGCAAGAATTGTCAGGAAGATTAGCCAAATGGGCCATAGAATTAAGTGAACATGATATAACATATCAGCCTAGAATAGCCATCAAATCACAAATATTAGTTGATTTTGTAGCTGACTCTAGCAACAATATTACCCCTGAGGTAGAAAAAGAGTTACAACTCTTTAACGGAATCAATCCAAGTCAGTGGACCCTATTTACAGATGGTTCTTCTAACGTAAAAGGGGCCGGATTAGGTATCGTCTTAATATCACCTACAGGTGAAAAGACATGGCAGGCTATTAAATGTTACCCTATAACTAACAATGAAGCAGAGTACGAGGCTGTTATTGCAGGTTTAGAACTGGCACAGGAGCTGTCAATCGAGCAAATCATAATCAACAGTGATTCCCAATTGGTGGTAAATCAGATACGGGGGACTTACATCGCTCGAGAAACTCGAATGTAACAATATCTAGAAAAGGCACGGAAACTTGTAAGACAGTTCGAAACATGGAAGATAATACAAATACCTAGAGAAAAAAATGCAAAAGCGGATGCATTAGCAAACCTCGCGGAAGTTACAAAAGTAACAAATAAAGACAACGCCATTGTTGTCCAGCTCTTCCATTCAGCAATCGACCAAGACAGGAACGAGGTATCTTTCAATAATTTAACTTGGGATTGGAGAAACGAAATTCTCAATTTTTGCAGAATGGTACCATACCTGAAGATAAGAAAGCAGCTCAAGCGCTTCGCTGCAAAGCAGCACGATATTGTCTAGTCCGCAACTCATTGTATCGCAAAATGTTCGGTGGACCCCTAGCTAAATGCCTCGGACCTAATCAGACGGAGTTCGTGATAAAAGAAGCCCACGGAGGACACTGTAGAAATCATGCAGGAGCAAGATCCTTGGTAAAAACCTTAATCCAAGCCGAGTATTATTGGCCTAAGATGGAAGAAGATGCAGAGAACTTCATATCTAAATGCGATAAGTGTCAGAAGTTCGCCAACAATATGCATGGACCAGCAGATCTGTTGCACTCAGTCATATCACCATGGCCTTTCATGAAATGGGGAATGGATATAGTGGGACCTCTTCCCCCAGCTAAAGGACAGGTACGATTTCTACTCGTACTTACTGATTACTTCACGAAATGGGTGGAAGCAGAAGCGTTCAAACAAGTGTGGGAAAAGGAGATCAAAAGCTTCTTATGGCGAAACATAATATGCCATTTTGGGATTCCGAAAGAGATCGTGTGTGATAATGGTCCACAATTTATAGGCTCCCAAATCACAGAATTCTTTGACAGTTAGAAAATTAAACGGATTGCCTCAACGCCATATCATCTCGTAGCTAATGGGCAAGCTGAGTCTACGAATAAAATCATCGTCAACAATATAAAGAAGCGGTTAGATAAAGCCAAAGGGAATTGGCCCGATGAATTACTGGCGGTATTATGGGCATACAGGACTACATCAAAAATAGCCACGGGAGAAACTCCCTTCGCACTTGTTTATGGCTCAAAGGCGTTAATACCCGTGGAAATCGGCGAACCGAGCTTAAGGGTTATAACATCTACGGAACCAGCAAATGATGCCGAACTCCAGATCAATCTGGACTTGCTCGAATCACGAAGGGAAGCAGCTTTAATACATATGGCAGCTCAAAAGCAAATCATAGAACGATATTACAATCGCAAAGCTCATCTCAGATATTTTAAGATTGGGGACTTCAAACTTAAAAAGGTTTTCCAATCAACAAAAGAGGCAGGTGCTGGCAAGCTGAATCCAAATTGGGAAGGACCTTATAAAGTCCGAGGCATAGCTGGGAAAGGCGCATACGAGTTGGAAGCCATGGACGGAAGAATTCTACCAACAAGCTGGAACGCCATCCACTTGAAGAAGTACTACTTCTAAGGAAAAGAAGTACCTCCGGTCAGGTATCGCATTTCGATCTTGTTTTTGAATATTTAAATTTTACTAACTTTTTTAGATGATAGGCAAAAAGCTAGCCCATCACAAGATGATGATATTAGACCTGCAAAGACGCGAGGAAATAGCACAATTCCCGGTCTAGGGTTACACTTTCTGATGGACGTTTTAAAGGGTTAAGCAGCCATCATCTAAAAAAAGTTTATACCTTCGAGTCCCGTACGTTTTCCTTTTTCAGGGAAAGGACCATAAAGAAGAAATAATAAAGTGCTCGAGATATCATTATTCAAAGCTCAAACACTTGGGGGACTATATAATATGGAAGGCCAAGATGAAGCAAAAAAGACTACTGAAAGTCAAAAGCTCGAGCCTAAAGAACCATTTACCCAGCAAGTCAAGTGGTACGAGCAAAATTAAAAGAACTGAATACTCCAGCACAAGAATTACAAAGCCTAAACTTTAAAACCTTCGAACCATGTTCAGGTTAAAAGGCAAAGTATTAGCTACGAGGAAGAATTGTACGTCTTTACATTTATACAAAAACTGTTATCAAATAAAATAGTTACGGATGAAAGATCAAAATCCTTGTATTTATTCAGAAAACTGATATCAAATAAAACAGTTACGAATTACAAAGCATTTCCTTCGTATTTATTACAAAACTGTTGCAAATAAAAATAGTTGCGGGTAAAAACCCCAATACTTACAAAAATTGTTACTAATAAAAAATAGTTAGTTCCTTGTATTAACTCGAAAAAAAGTTACCTATGAAAAACAGTTGTGAAATACAAGTGAGTGTCAAATATGTTAAAAGAAAACAGTTGCAACATGAGTTTTAGATGATAATCATAACACATGTAAAATGTCGTGGAAGTTCAAACAAAAACTTTCCACAAAAAAAAACATACATAAACATGTGAGAAATTCCTATCACTCTATTGCATTACAATGAAGTTGAGACGTCTTCTTCAATAAAGTGTCAATCAAAAAGGGCCCTAACTCATAATTAAAGCCTATCATAAACAAAGGCTTAACTCTTATACGAACATTGCACCTACTATGAAAAGGTTCGAGTGATTTATGCATTTTCATGCAAAAAGTTAAGAGGTGCAAACAAAAACCTCAAAAGAACAAAACATGCAATAGATTTAAAGAGTAAAACCAAAACTCGAAACAAAAGTCTTCAAATTGCATTAATACAAAAATAGCGGCTAAGTTAAAACTAAGTACTAACTAGTACTTGGCCGCATAATAATTACATTTTTTAGTGCCCCTAAGTTGTCAGTTGGGGACTTTAGATTTTTAAACTTACCCCCGATGGAGCTGGGGGTAACCACACCAATTCAAATTAAAAAAAAAGGGGAAACCAGATCTTCAGTCTTCATGAGGAGGAGAGTTGACTTCTTCAGGAGGAACGGCAACAGCTTGAGGCGAAGAGGCGTGAGCTGCATGAGTTTCATCAGTGGATGGAGAAAGATCAAGACCGCGCTGGGTCGTCTCCATGGCCTCTTTAGTTTTGGCAATTTCAGCGTTAAGGTTGAAACCCTCTTGACTCATCTCCATCAATGTATCAAGGAGAGAATTCATGTACACCCAGCTTACATCAACGGCAGCCGCCTCTTCGAGGTCATTATAATCTTTTGCCCACACTTGAAGATCATCCTTCAATCCATCTTTCTCGGCTTCAGCAGCTTCATGGGCGGCCCTCAAGGGTACAACTGACTCTTCCAAAGTTCGGACTTTGTCTAAAGCTTCACGCAGTCCTTCTTGGGTCCGGGAGAGAGTCTGTACAACCTCACTAGAATATTCCTCCTTCTGCCCTAGCAGATGCTTCAAGTTCCTGATCTCCTCCGAGGCTTGGGACAATTGTTCAGCAAACGAGGATTCAAGAATACTCTTATCCTTATAAGCTTGGCTAGAAGAAGCTTTCTCCACCGCCAGTTCCATTGTTGTAACCCTCAATTGTCTCCTCAAGGTATTCCTCTCCTCTTCCAAAGCATCCATATCTACCCTCAAGCCATCATATTGTGCCTTCAGATTGTCAAAAACAACCCGCAGCTCTTTCAACTCATTATCCGAATTTGAAACTTTTTTCATAAGTTCTAAGCCAATAAGGTGCATCTATAAAAAATAATAATAAAACAGTTAAACATGATAAAGTGTTTAGACATGGAAAGGTGTACATATATAAGAATAAGCTACGCTATACCTTCAAAGAAGTATGCACCACTTCATTGGCCCACGTGAGGGTTGTATGGCTGGCAAGTTTGGCTTTCTCTTCAGGACCTATCAGAGGCTTAAGACACACCTCAGGCTCGCCCGTCTTTTTGAAAAGATTCCCTTCAGCTGGAACCTCAATCACAACCATCCGCATCTCCCTGTTGGAAGACCCTACTTCCCTAATGGAAGGCATGGAAGCAGGAACGGAGGGAGCGGCAACAGAAATAGACGGTCCAGGAATTGAAGGAGCCACGGGCACAATAGCAGGCACGGATGAATGAGGAATTGAAGAAATCACGGGTAGAGAAACGGTAGAAGCCGTAACGGCTAAAAGAACGGGAACAACAGAGACACAAGGAACTAACGAAACTTCTTCTCTTAAAGAGTCGGGAAAACAACAGCTAAGGGAACGTCATCAGGAGCGAGATCAAAACCTTCATGAAACAAATACTCGACAGAATCATGGACTGGGGACTTTGAATCATTTTCAGAAGATGAGGGTCTACCTGCAGGCATAGAAGAAAGAGTCATAGGGGTAGACTCGTCGTCCAAAACCACCCGCCTTCGTCGTGACCGGTGTACTAAAGCACCCTCTCTTTCTTCTTCTTCTTCTTCGGAATGGGGATCACCAACTTTCCTCTTTGAGGAAGACGAACTAGCAAGGATATCTTGAGCCTGAGTCAAAGACATCTTCGGGATAGATGAAGAAGACACCCCACGGGCGGAAAACCCTGTCAAAAAGGGAAAAGTTAAATGAGAATAAAAGTAGGCTCGGGTAAGACAGGAAGTAAGAAAAACTCCACTTACCATGGGTCTTTACAAGCCAACGGTACTTCCCCGCGAAGTACTTTCAGGACCTTTCTTCAACAGGAGCGGCAGACAATATTTTTTCTACCTAATCACGAATATCGGAGACATTCTCAACAGTATTCATGATTACTGAAAAGCAAAAAATAGATACGGTGTTAATAACACAATCCAAGTCTAACGAAAGAAGAAAATAGATGCGAACCAAAAAAGTACTCACATGCACGGTTCCACTTCTCAGGGAAGGGAAGATTCTCTTCACCCACTAAACCAGCAGTGGGGACAGCAACATACCTGAGGTACCAACCTCTGTCTTTATCATCACCAGGGGTTACTAACACTCTTTTACTCCGAGCAGCCAGAGTAAAAACCCCTTGACGAAACAAGACAGGAGAATATAAATGAATAAGATGATTGAAAGTAAAGGGAACTGAAGCTAAAGAAGCCAAAACTCTCAGACACGCGACAACTCGCCACACCAGCGGACCAACTTGTCCCAAACAGATATTGAAAAAACAGCAAAACTCGATGATAACTGGATCAATGGGAGGTCTAAACCCTAATGTAAAAGGATATGTATAAACAAAGGAATAACCAGTCCTATAAGACATTATCCTTTGATTACTATTCGGGACATAAACAGGGAAATCAGGCCCCCAAGAACACTCTCTACGAACAAGAGGAATGTGACCTTCAGTTATAATAGTTGGATACCTCTCCACACTATCTAAAGAAGTAGACTGGTCTACAAGAACTGGGTTTTCCCTAGTAAAGACAAACTCGGCGGGAATAATCTCATCAACTTTGGGTTCACGAAGATGATCATCTTTACCTCTAGATGAAGAATGAGAAGATCTAGCCCTAGGAGAAAGCAAAGACCTAGCGGAAGAAGGAGAAACTACTGGGGAAGAAGAACCTCTAAAAGGAGTAGATCCTAAACTCCTTAGCCTGCCTCCCCTCCGACTCCTAATTAGAGCAGAAGAAGATGCGAAATTTTCCATATCTATTACCTTCTTGAGTTGATTCGATGAAGACATACTTACAGAAGCAATGGAAAATTCTTTACAAGAAAAGAGACAAGTTATAAAATGTTTCGTGGAAGTAAAGAAAGGAAGAAGGGTATTTATACATAAAGACAACCGTCGAAACATGGAAAAAAAATGATGGAAAGTCATGATTAAAGGTGTCACTTCAGGACTGACGCAACCGCAAAAAGCCCTAAAAGGCGCCGAGTCATTGCAGAGCCAATCAGAAATGGACATGTGGAAGGAGCATTAAAAGGAAGTGATAAACGACGTCTGTGTTCATAGAAAGATACAATGTGTCAGAGCAAAACGGAGGCAAAATATTCCCGCCATAAATGCGCATCCACTTACCAAATATTAATCGATAAATATATGGTAAGTGGGGGGACTATCTGTATTGGTAAAAAAGAGTCTCACACGTAAGTAAATTCTTGACAACTCAGCTAGCTACGTGGACCAAGAAAAACGCAGCAGATAGACTTGATTCTATAAAGAGGTACGGGACAAAGAGGCACGGTAAATAAACCCACGAGTTCATCAACCACGGGAAACTTAATGACAAAGAAGAGATACAGTCACAGTGAACCCAGACGAAGCTACGAGCAGATTCGAGAATCAACAGTTAATGACTTATACGTTACGTAACTATACAACAGTTACGGTTATCCTTTGTAACGCCTCATTAATGTAATAATTAGTCATTAATGAGCAATCATGACAGGAACCAAACGTTATACTAGGAAACCTCTATATAAAGGGAAGAAATGTAACCCATAAGGGCATCTGAATTCTCGAATACAATCGACTTTACTTTTTTGCACTCTACAATATTGTTTATTACTCAATTTTTCTTTATCGTATTACTTTCTTAATTATCAGTAACCCGTGTTCATCCTAAACAGCTTTGGTCAAGGAATCTAATTCTTTGGTTAAACATTTGGGCCTTGATTTTGGTCCGAAATAACTTAAAATTGGGCTACAAATTAAAATACACGGATATTGTTAATAAAATAATTTTATAAAATTATTTAATAGATAATAAAATATTACTTGTGCAACAAAGTGATTGAAAATAATAACTTAATATTACAAAAATATAAAAATACTATTTGACAAACTAATGTGAAAAAATGCAATTATTCATAGCACATAGGCTATTATTGCAAAATTAAGTAAATAGCCTAAAAATACCAATAGTATTTTTTTGTAAAATGGGGTAAAATATTAAGAAACCTATATGTGGATACAAATAATAAACTAAGATGATCAAGTCATTTCAAAAATAATTTAAAGGGATAATTAATAAATATTCAAGTAATTTAAATGCAAGAAAATCAAATTTAAAGCTCTAAAAATTATGGAAAATTATAAAAATACATGTATAAATCTTGTAAATTAAATAATGAAGAAAAATGATATCTTGAAAGTATATATACTTATTTTAAAAATATGATGGAAAAACCGGGTATCAACAGGTGCGACGCCGCAAAAGCGGCAAGGCAAGCGCAAGAGCGGACCCTGGTTGGGCAGTGATAGGATCACAGATGCGGTCGATTCGCCGCAATGGGAAAACACATAAGCGGAAGTTGGACAAAAGGCCTGGGCCGCAGAAGTAGACATAAACGCGCAGGTGCGCGAGCGTAGAAGCGCGTGAGGACTACCGAAATGGAAGCGCAGATGCGCTGCATGGGGAACAGATGAGGGGACTGATGGACGAGATGGAGCCTCACCTGCAATGGAATTTCTGCAGGTGCGGAGACATGGAAGCGGCTATTGAACCGCATGTACATAGGTCGGGCTGGGCAGTGTGTTTCTTCAAACGAGGGATTGGCTCAATCCCACTTCATTTCATCCATGGGAGCTGATTTTGGAGCAATTCTAGAGTGCCATCTTCATCATCTATTGTGGGGTAAGTTGTTTCTTCACATTATGAGTTAAATACATGATTTATATATGGATTTAAGCATGAAAATTAGTATAAATTTGGGATTTTGGTAGAAAACCTAGAAATTTGTATTTTTTGATTTTGACAACGAAATTGGACATGGAATTAGGAATAAATAATATATTTGAGTTCGTGGTGTTATGGGTAAATTTTATCTTTGAAAATCTTCGGCATTCGGTCACATGGGCCCGAGGGTTAACTTTATCGACTTTTTGAGCGGAGTTGGAAATTGTTTAAATTGATTAATTATGGGTATTGTAGTATATTTTGATTGGTTTGCACATTGTTTGACTAGTTTTGGATTGACGAGCATTGGTTTGAGGTGTTAGATGGGCTTTGGAGCCGGTTATGGAACTTCGGAGCGAGGTAAGTCTCCTCTCTAACTCTGTGAGGGGGAAACTACCTCTAGGTGTTGTAATTGATATTTGCTACTTGTTGCGGGGCTACATATGTACGAGGTGATGAGAGTCCGTATGTAGCTACATTCATGTTTTTGTCCGGGTAGACTCAGGTTCACGCCATGCTATAACTGTACTATTTGGGGTAACTCTTGCCTCTTAAATTCTTTTACTTCAAATTAGTACTTGAAACTAGACGTGCGTAGAGTGATAGACTTGCTATTGTAGAGATTTGACGAGTTTCATGATTAGCCGCGGAAAAATTATACTCCTCTTACGAATTTCTCTCGTGTTATGCGTTCTCATTGAAAGGTCTCCCCAACGCTTCTTATAACTCACATGTCCCTTCGTAAGTGGAGTCAAGGACCTATCAAAGCTTCTTATTCTAATGGGATCGGGTCGTTCGCCTCGGCAGGATAGATACATCTATGGTTCATGTCGTTCGACCCTCGGCAGTGCGCACACCTTATGGGATCAGGTCGTTCGCCTCGGCAAGATTATGTACCACACTCTCATGGGAGTGGGTCGTTCGCCTCAACAATATATAATAGATATATATATATGGTTATATACCAGATTATAACGGGATCGGGCGTATGCCATGTCAATTATGCATAATACTTCTATGGAATCATGCATATTACTCATAAAAAGGCCAATGTATCTGGGAGTTTTACCCTATTTGACTTGTGACGACCCCTCTGGTGAGGTCCATTATATATATATATATATATATATATATACACACACACACTCTGGTGGAGGATGTGACTGCTAATCGAGAGTTGAACTTATTGTCAAGAGAAGGATTGTACCACATATTTATACTTGGTTATTGTCGAGAAAAGGCCAGTGTATCTGGGAATTTTACCCTATTTGACTTGTGACAACCCCTCTTGTGAGGTCCATATATATATATACACACACACACACGCTCTCTAGTGGAGGAGGTGACTGGTAATCGAGAGTTGAGCTTATTGTCGAGAGAAGGATTGTAACACATATTTACACTTGGTTATTCCGTTTATGTACTATGCCCATATATGTTTACTTCTTATTGTAACTATGATATTGGACCACTAGTGAGTGTCAATTTCGACCCCTCGTCACTACTTCTCTGGGGTTAGGTTGGATACTTACTGGGTACGCGTTGATTTATGTACTCATGCTACACTTGCTACACATTTTTTTGTGCAGGTGCATATATGTCTGGTGATCTTTTGGGCGCAAAGGCGCGGCTATTGTGGGGACTTACCGTGAGCTGCATTTCATGTTACGATCTGCAGCCTGCAGAGCCTCCATTAGAGTTATTTGTATTCTCCTATATAATTTGTATCTCAGACAGATGTGGTATTTATTTTATTTCCTAGTTGATGCTCATGCACTTGTGACACCGGGCTTTGGGGGTACTTATGGGTTGTCCTTTATTGCAGTTGCAAAAACGTTATCAGTAACTATGTAAATTCTATACCTTACTATCTAATTGATGAAATTATGATTTCAAATATACTAAAATGAGTAGCTAAATTAAACATTCATCGTTGGCTTGCTTGATGGAGATGTTAGGCGCAATCACGACCTCTACTGTATTTTTGGTTGTGACAGTCATGAACAAGATAGTGGGAGGTGTGGGAATTACAACTTTAATGGTGAGAAGTAGTGGGGATTATCTACATAATGGAGAAGAGTAGTGGGAGTTATATTTGATTAGTGGGCATCCATATAATATGTATTTCATAACACTTACCCTTGGATGTCCCCAAATAATGTGCCTCGTTAAAACCTTACTAGGAAAAACCTTGTGGGAAAAAATCATAGTGAAGAAAAAAGAGTACACATATATTGTAATACGCATTACTTGTTGCCTCATGAAAAACCTTTCCAGGAAACCAAGTGAGATAAAACCTTAACTAAGGGAAAAAGAGTACAACGCGTATTTGCCTCCCCCTGATGAAAACATCACTTTTGTTTCTCGGAGACGACGAATTCCAAGCTTGTATAACAAATTCTCTAATATTGAGATCGGCAATTCCTTGTGAATAAGTTTGTCAAATTATCACTTGAACATATTTGTTGAACAACGATAATTTATGAAATAGAACTTTGGTGAAATATGCTTTATTTTGTCTCCTTCGATAGTCCTTCTTTCAATTGAGCAATACATGCAGTATCATCTTCAATGTAATTGGAACCTTATCGAATATCATAATATGGTGGTACCCTCACAAACAAATAGATTATATGAACAACGAACTATGCTCTGCATCTGTATAACTAACAAAGCCTTGACAATATTTGTTAGAATAAACAAATCTATATCAATGATTCCTTTTGAAATATAACACTAATCGTATTTCAATATCCCACATAAGCTATATACTTTCAGGTGTTGAGACTATCCGTCCAACTTCACATTTTTGACGAAGTCAATTATCGTTGCATATATTTTCATTTGGCCAATCATTTATCTGTCCAAATTTCATGACAGATTTGAGATCAAGATCCTCGTCAATATTAATAATATTGAGCACTACATTACATTAACAATATCATCGACAAGCATTTATATCGGTTCCATCATCACTCAATAAAGATATTACTTATCGAGATCTCATTATTTTCAGGTACCTGTGCCTCTCCCATAAGGTCTTATAATGTGTTATGTCATGGTGATCTTATAAATCACTTGCCTCCTTATTATGGTCATCTTGAACATTTGCTCCTCGCCTTCTTCAAGAATTTTTATCTTTGGAACTGATTGGTCTGTTACACTTCTTGTGTGTCACAGACTTTGTCCATCATGTACTTTATTCTATCTGGAGCATTAGCAACTGAAATAAGAAATTTAGCTTTGGGTCAGCACATGCGTCTGGCAATATTTTACAAATGAATTATCACTTGAACTTCAAGTTCACACTTTCATGTACGAGGATCTAGGTGTACTCATAATAATTCATTCCATGTATTCTTTTTTCAGCTGCCCATTTTCTCCCCCTTAATGTTGGGATCACCAACACATGTCCCAACCTTCTTTGGGAACACATCTTTGTGCATTGTGATGGGATAATTAATTCACATAACACATCTATATTTCAAGATAAAAATTATTTGGTTCCTGACCCTGAATCAATTGTGATAGGGAGAATTATCATAACTTGGCTAGATGCGTACAAGTGTTGTTGTATATTAAATAATACATCTCACACCAAATTTCTATTTGGTAGTTTTGTTTTCATAACTAATGGGTTCACTATGATTGGAGACATATAATTTCTTCTAAACCAACTTGAATTTAAACCAGCGTTATCAAGATAATTATCATAATTTTATATTCTAAAAATATGCTCTAATTTTTGAGCAACCAACCTTGCAAAATCCAAACTGCAAGTTGATAACAAACTCTTATGTGACCATACAATAGATGCATCTATTAAAATCATATAATAGTAAACGGTCCACATGGCGGGTGACTGGGCCTATATATATATCACCTTTTTTTTATTCCAGAAATTAAGGGATTCAATTTCAACCTTAACCGGTATATCATGAGAATAAGCAGTAGAAGAGAATTACCAATGTGAATTCTCAATTAATTTTCGCATCATAATTGACCCGGGATGACCAACTGGTCATGACAACTAATATTTGATTCAGTAAACCTCTAGTTTACTTGTGGCATGTGATTCCATCATCATACTTATACTTGTGTAGTACAAATAGAAGAAAATTTGAGTAATCTTTTATATTTATCCTGTATAATTATAGTAATATGACGATATTCAATCTTCTTTTCAAATGCTAACCACTTTGGCTAATATACTTGAAACTCAAAAAGTTTCTTTTCAGACTTACTACAATATTAATGTCAAGAACAATTTCATTCGTCCGGATAGTAACAAATTAGTTCTTCTGGATCTCTTAATTAATTTCGTACTACAAGATCTTTTGCCACACCATCCATATAGTGAATGTCTCCTTTACGGAGAAATCATTTCATAATAATTGTCATGGTCAAAATCATCATAAGCAAAACCACTTCTTGCTTTAATTTTGCCTTTAATAACATTTTATAAGGCATGACAGAATATTTTTTCGTACCACATGTACGAAACTAATGACATAGACATGGAACTTCACAGTAATATTCATTATCTTTCTTTCTCATACACCTCCCAGTAGATGTGAGTTGTAGTATTTATTCAACCATGCATAAGCACATTCTTATGCATAATCTATATCACATGTATATTTTTATAGTCACTTTCAAGAATGAGTCTGCATTTACAATGCTCATCACAAGTCACATTTTCAAGTAATGGACTATAATCAAGTGAGTGTGTCTCGTATTAACAGACCACACCGATTCATATTTCCTTCACCTTTGAAGGATTATTTTGAGAACTCTTATGGTTCTCCATTTTACAATTAACATAATGATGATTATTATTATTTTTATTTTTGGCACGGTCGTGTGCATTGGTCAACTACATGTCTTCATTAGACGTATTATGCACCGCTATCACATTCACTTCAAGAATGGAGCAAATCAAGTGAGACAAACTTCATGCTTTTTCATGAAAAATACATTATTTTTCTTTAGCTATCATTATATCATCAATATGATGATATAATGATGACTCAAACCCAATGCTTTACCATATAAAAGCATGTGTTGGGACTCCACCAGATATCTTACTCTCGTGGTGCATTAGGACTTGAACCCACCGTCATACCCTTGATATAATATACCAAAATTTACTGAAATTCACCCTCGAGCATTTAAAAATGTACCATGTTGTATATGCAAAAGTAAATTAAGTTTTAATAAGACATAAAATACTATTATTCTTGCTTTTGGCGGTCATATCGTTGATGCATGATTGAAGCTTTAAAAGCATTATAGAAAAGTAGTAGCAAAATTCATTTATCTCTCATAACTTACATATCGTGTAACAATCTAAATTATCTCATTTTGCAAAGTCCTTTAATTGGAAAAAAATTCATTGATAATATTTTAACAATAATGAAAAGCTAATACTGGAATGATTCTACCATCTTGTTGCCTCCCACATCGGTTATAAAATAGGCGCAGCCACGTATTCTAAGTCACAAGAAACAAAACTTTAGAATTTGTTATGCAATGGAATGTCCTAAGATTATCTTATACAAATAATGAAAATTTGGGTTGCAGAGATACAAACTCGCTCAATTTCTAATTTGCTCCGAAGTTATAAAGTAAAAATGCTAGCGAATTTCCATACCACAAGATGGAGAAGAAATTATACGATGCGACTTACTTGAAATATTATACAATCAGAGATGTAGCAAATAAAGGCATTCCTTTCCAGTTCCTTATTTTCAATGGACACAGTTAACAAAAAAGAAACTTAACTAAACACTGCACATAAAGTTAATGCAAAGATATGAAAGAGTAAATGGGTTTAGATGGATACAAAACTTATCTTTGCATTATTATCCAAGACATCATTCATTGGAATGAGTCATTCGTGTCGATAACGTGTTAAGAAACTTAGCTCAAAGTAGTAATATGAAACAAGTAAATAGACAAGAATATAGAGAGAAAGGGAGGGGAGATTCTTATCTTATCAAGTCTTCAAGTGCGTACAATGTGATGTCCATACCCTCTATTTATAGGATGACACTGAGTTAATACAAAAGAATGTCATGAACATGATATTAACTATTGAGAACATGGGGAATATCCACTTGTGCAATCAAATATGGCATATGAATTACACTCTAATTATGTTATGCCAAACAAACAAGTCCAAATAATACTATATTGTGTACTCAATATCCTAGCAACTAACCCCAATCCAAGCAGATTCTAAAAATCTCAGAAATTTGGTTTTCCTCTTAGACCTACAATTTCAATGCTTTGTAACTTAATACAAAATATGCAAAGCAAATTTAAAAAAATGTGCATATGGAATTAAATGAAAGCGAAGTCGTGTGAAGCATAAACTATTGTATCCGCACAATTTAAATATACTTCCACACCGTTTCTATTGATTGGTGCATATTTTAGGATATCATTAAAAAATTATGAACTTGTTAGGGCATCTTCCATCTTCTTAGCCATTCTCTGCAGCCCAACTTCATACTTGTTGACCAAATCCTCCAATCTCATCCTTTCAACTTGATCAACGGTGATAAACCACTCGATTTTACATCCCTTTTGACCATCAACTTCATCTGGGACAATTCGGACCGTCGAAAAGTATGACTTGAACCCAATGTTACAATCCACTATCTCATAACTTAATGTCCTCTCAATTGGATTAATAGCCACCAACCTCTCCTTGGACCAGCTCACCGGAGCTTCTCCGGCAGTGGCAGCGCCACTCTCCGGTGGGAAAGAGAATCCGGCACAGTATCGTATGCAACCAACTTCACCATTTTCACCGTGGATGCCGTAACATGTTGACAAGCTAGAGAACCATTTGTTAAGGCCAAAGAAATCTTTGAAAACAGAAAATATTTGGTCTGCGCTAATTGCTTTTTCTAATCTTCTTGAGACTTTAATTTCCCATTTTGGTTGTGAATCTTTTTTCTCCATATATAGAAGAAGATGAATTCAGATCCAAAATGTTATTGATGGAAGACTATGTATAATAAAGTTTATAGGATCTTTTTATTTTTTGGAAAAAATTGTTGGATATGGAAAATAATTAATGAGACTTGGAATTTTCTGTATGTTATGTTTCTCAAGTCGTATGAGGACAACTAGCTTTGCGAGTAATTTATTATTATTATTATTATTATTATTATTATTATTTTGTCTTCTTTTATTTGGAGTTTGGAGGGCTCACATTAAATGCGTACCAATTTACATTTTAGCAAATCAAGAGAAATATAGTTTATTTTATTATTTTATCCTTATCATTTGCTACTTATTCCGTAAATCATACTTAATTGTTTGAAAAAATGGCAATAAGCAAATAATATAATGACACGCGACACAATAGAACATAAAATCATATGTTTGAGGTTGTTCTTTTTTTCCTTTATTTTTCTTCTTCTACTACCAGTAAAGTGTCGTGACATCAATGTCCATGGCCATCTGCCTTCTCCAAGACCTGGTATATGTTATCACTTTTTTAAAGGTAAAATTCGCCCTTCTCATGTAAGTTTGAAGAAAAATTAGTTATATATGAAATTATATGAATATGCGTGCAGAAAATTAGATTGCTTACTGTTCACCTAGATCATCAAAGTGTCTAACTCACTAAAGAAGTCTTCAATGTTATTTAGTAGAGTGATCTAAATGGATTGTTGTTTCTGTCTTGTATCTTATTGTTTTATAGATGGCCTTTAACAATCCAAGAAACTATTTCCTTCCCAAACAAAACATGTTCCTGCATTTAAATAATTCAAATTTAAACAGATAAATACTTGTATTTGGATTGGAGAGGTTCCCGCCTCTCTATAGGATATTGTTTCAAATTCTCTTGCTCACAAAAGGCGCTAGTTTAGCTATTGGCCCAAATTTTCTTTAGTAAATCAGCCCAGTTTGGTTTATGACTGATTATATCGGCCCATATTTATTACGAACGATCAATAAATTGGTAAAAAATGAAACGCCCTATTTGGTCGCTCCTATACCTAATTTTGACAATTTCAGATCATGCGGCCTATGCGCTCCTTGTTCCTTTCTTCCTCCTCTTCTTCTTCTTTTCTCTCTCAAACATGTTATCCTGTAAGTTACACATGTTATCGTTTCTGGAAATTGGACAAAGCGACTAATCAAGAAGAAATAAGGACTCGCCGCTGCCTCTCAAACATTAATACATCCCAACACAAAGTACGTAAACAATAAAACAAGAGTTTATTGTCAAAAATCGAAGAAGCATCAACTGAAGTTTGGGACTGCAGGGCCAAACTTCAGACATTACCAGGTTAAATTTTGTCTGAAGTTTGCAACTATCATGCCACGAAAAATTATCTGAAGTTCAAATATAACAAGCTGATTTTGTCTGATGTTTGCATTACAAACTAAAGAACTTCACACTAATTTGTCTGAAGTTTGCACTATAAACTGAAGAACTTCAGACTAATTTGTCTGAAGTTTGCACTACGACCTGAAGTTTTTTTTATTGCTTTTGCAAGTCAGGCCAAACTTCAGACGGAAATATATGAAGTTTTACTTTGATAAGGTCACACTTCAGGCAAGAAAATATGAAGTTCAAACTTACATAAATTCTTGCTACTTGTAACGACCCGATTGGTCGTTTCATGAGATTAGCCATGTTTCCTCTATTTCATCTTTGTCATGTGTTATTTAACCTATTCATGATGTGTGGGGTCGGTTGGTTCGAGTTCGGAGTGGTCATGGTGAGAATTGAGACACTTAGTCTCTTAACTTATTTGGTATGTCACGAAATCAGGAAGCGAACTCGTTCTATTCAATATCTATATGGGGAAAGAAGATCGAAAGCCATTGAGTAGTGAGACTTTCTTTTCCAGAGTAGTCATAGAAAGAGAATCGAGGGGTCTGCAGGCATGAGTGCTCAGGTACGCCGTCAGTCTAAATTCCTAGTAGTCTTTTTCAGTTGTACTTGTTTTAACGAAAAAGAATAAAGAAAGTCCCGAAGAGCGGAACGGTCGTCTAACTCACTACAAACTACAGGATAGAAAAGAATATACCAATCCAAAAGAGCTTAATAGTTGGAAAAGTCAACTGAGAGTTGACGTATAGGTAAACGACCTCGGAATGTGGATTTTATAGCTCGGATAGCTTCGTTAGGTGATTTAGGACTTAGAAATGTGTTCGGAATGTGTTTTTGATGTTCGGAGTAGAATTAGGCTTGAATTGGCGAAATTGAGTTTTTGGCTATTTCCGGTCGGCAATGAAAAATTGGCTATCGGGGTCGGAATAGAATTTCGGAAGTTGGAACAGTTTCGTAGGGTCATTTTGGACGTGTGTGCAAATTTTCAGGTCAATTGGACGGGTTTTGGATGGTTTCAGCATCTTTGGCGAAATTTGGAAGTTTCTAAGTTCATAGGCATGAATCTGAGGTGACTTTGGTATTTTGATGTTATTTTGGGTGTTCCGAGGGTGCGACTAAGTCCGGGTGATCATTTATGACTTGTTTGTATTTTTGGTTGGGGTCCTGAGGGGCTCGGGATGATTTTGGATAGCCATCGGGGAGTTTAAAGTTGGAAATTTGCAGCTGAAGTTGCCGGTTCTGGTGTAACCGCACCTGCAGTTAGGGGACCGCAGGTGCGAGCCCGCACAAGCGGACAAATGGTCGTAGATGAGAGATTTGGTGGACCAGTGAAAAACCGCAAATGCGAAACTAGGGTCGCACCTGCGGAGTCGCAGGTGCAGTATTTTGATCGCAGGTGTGGATTTTGGAATTCAAGTGATTCTCGCATGTGCGCACCTGGGACCGCAGGTGCGGTAATAGCTGAGCAGAACATATAAATAGAACCCTTAGCGAATTTTGGTCATTCTTCCACCATTTTTACACGGGTTTGGAGCTTTTTGAAGAATTTTAAAGAGGGAATTAGAGAGTTCTTCGTGGAGGTAAGACTTTTGGACTTAAAACTCATTTATATGTGATTAATGGACTGATTAGTGGCGAAATTTGTGGGAAATTAGTGCCAAAATTGGGTAATTAGAGCTTGTAATTAGAGACTTTAAAATGGAATTTGAGGGGTCATTTGAAGTCCGATTTTGATGTTCTTGGTATGTATAGACTCGTGGGAGGATAAGGATTCTTGTGATGTAATTTTTATCGGATTTCGAGACGTGGACCTGGAGGTCGGGTTTGGCCAATTTCGGGATTTTGGGTGATTTTTGATAATTTTCGAATGGACTTCGTTCCTTGGCATATTATAATGATATAAATCTGATTTTGGTAGATTTGGAGCACTCGGAGGCCGTGTCTATAGGCAAAGGCACTGTGGTCTAGGATTTTAGCCGTTTTGAGGTAAGTAACATTTCCAAATTTGGTTCTGAGGGTTCGAAACCCCGACTATATGATTTATGACTTTATTAAGGTGACGCACATGCCAAGTGACGGGCGTGCGGGCGTGCACCGAGTGATTTGTGGCCTGACTCATCCCATGGCACCGTCTAGTAGCTATTACGGATTGATATCCGCAATTCTATTAATGTGGTAAATGTGAGCATGTTAGAAATCATGTTAGGTACAAATGCTAAGGCCTCCCGCCGAAAATGCTGAGACCCGAGTGGTCGTATATTACTGTCTCCTTATGTGTTTATTTGATTTCATATACTTAGTCCTGTTATAGCATATCATTTCATGCCTCAGTCTCGGTAATTGTAATTTTATATGTATTTATCATTGTTCCGGGCTAATTCACGCATCTGTGAGCCATGTGAGCGAGACTGGAGAGAAATGACTGAGTGAGGACGAGAGCTTGTTATTGAGACAGTTATGAGATCGAACTGCATACCGCAGCGATACTCTGATCATGCCTACGTTGGCTTGATATAGCGCTTGGGATTATAAGAGCCCCTCCGAAGACTTTACACCCCCAATGAGCGCAATGATATTGAGGGATGGATCTTCCCTGGACATGGACCGTGTCGGAAGTTGATGATATATGAGGGATGGATCGTCCCTGGACATGGATCCTGTCCGAGTGTTGTATTCCGGAGATGGATCTTCTCCGTGGGGCTGGATTGGCCTTTCCCTCAGTACTGAGTGGCTACCGTCACCGATGATTATGTATATTCCGGGATGGACCTTCCCTGGGCCTGAGAGCCATATACGGTATTGAGTGGACTTCTGTGTGAGGGTTGTGAGCACTGTGTGAATTTTCACACTGGTTTCATATATTTATATATATTGGCATGTAGAGTATACTGGCATACTTGGCATATTTTTGTTCATCTTCTGATAAACTATTAGCATGTCTAATTTCTGTATGTTGTTTATGGCAAATTCAGAGGTTTAGTCCGTCACTACCTCTCAGCCCATAGTTTGGGTTCGTTACTTCTGAGTTGGTGTACTCACGTTACCCCCTGCATCTTGTGTGTAGATCCAAGTTCATCGATGCCCGGTAGCAGTGGTTGATTGGCCAATCGAGAGTTCATTAGAGTCTTCGAGGTAGCAGCTAGCGATCGCAGCCTCGTTTTCTCCTTCTTTATCTTCCCATTGTATTTTGTTTTTCTCCGGACATGTTTATGTCAACTCTACAATTCGATATTTTGCTTATAGTAGCTCGTGGCTGAGTGACACTAGATCTGGAATTTTGGATTTTGTTTTTAAATTGTATTTCTAAATGATGTTAGACTTTCAAATGGATTATTATTGACACTATTGTTTCTAAATTTATCAATTTTCTGAGAAACAAACTTTGCGTCAATGAGATGTGTGGCTTGTCTGATTCCACGACAGGCGCCATCACGACTAAGTGTTTGGGGTCGTGACACTACTTCAGGCATCGTATATCTAAAGTTACCCGAAAAGTAGGTACGCTTATAATTTTTTGTGCATATAAGTTAAATTATGACTCAAAAACTGGGTATAAATCCCTAATAAATTACTATATTTTCTTTTAAAGAACTCTTGACCTCTTCATAAGAGTTTCTTTCACGCAACAAAATGCTTCACAGTTTGCCACGGCAATATCTTATATTGATATCATTCAATATTGGTAATTCATTGACACTCGGTAATTATATTTTACACTCATAAGCCTCAAAAAAAGGTAAATCAAATCTTTTTTCGCCAAACATACAAAATTCTCCACATTATCAGCTTGATACCTCCTCTTATTATCTTATTACGGTTACTGCAAGGGTGTTCATGATTCAGTTGGATCGAGTTTTTTTCAAAAAAGAAATTAAATTAAGTAAGTCGATATTTCAAATATTGGAACCAAATCAATTAAGTCGACTTTTTATCGAGTCAGTTTTTTCGGTTATTTATCAGTTTTTTCTTAAATATGAGACATACACTACCAAACGCATATTTCGACGACTACATTTCCAATGTAACGCTATCAAATCAATTGATTTTTGAGAAATCTATCATTTACCAAGATATATTGATGATAATTGACTGAAATAATGATAAATAATTTAAGTACTCAATTAAAAATTAATTATTTTTAACATAAAATAAATTGTTGTACTTAGCAAAAGAAAACTACCAATCAAACTAGAAGGCAAGAATTAGATTATTATAATAGCAAAGACTAAAAATATAAATCATTAATATGTACCATAAAATTTTAGAAACTTTATATAAAAATATGCATATATATAGGTGTAATGATAATTTAAATAACTACTTTTATAGTCGGTTTGCTTCGGGTTTTTCGGTTAAATTTGATCGGTTTTTTTAAATTTAAAACCAAAATCAAACCAAACCTAAAAAGTATCGGTTTTTTTTGTTCGATTTTCGGTTTGGTTCGATTTTTCGAGTTTTTATGAACACCCCTAGTTATTGCTTGTTTTCTTATTATCTTGTTGTTGGTATTGCTTGTTGTTAATGCTCTCCTTTTCTTTTCTTTTCTTGAGTTAGGGATCTATCGTAAATCGTATCTTTACTCTTAAGGTATATATGAATAATATTTGTGTACACACTATCCTCTACGGACCCCGTTCGTAGAATTATAAGTTGTTGTTTCTCAGCTTGATACCTAGTACTATAGAACCATCTTTTTCTAACTGCGACAAAGATGTCGACTTTGGTATTTGCTAATTTTTTGTGCCGTCATTTGTACTTACATCAATTCTTTTTTAATCTAATGTCCCGCTTTGATCTTTATCACACTACACGAGCTATAGCAATCAGTTTGAGATTTTCCAAGGCACCATATCAAATAGGGATTTGAAATATAAATAATTATATATATAAAGTCAAGCCTTTAGAAATACGAGGCTGCGAAGTACAAAAACCAAACTCGAGTCTGTCTTCTTAATCTTCGAGTCAAGTTGAAGTATTTAAAAAATTGATTTGCCTTGTTTCAATCGATTTACCATGCTCGTGAGTGTTATAATAGAGAATAGAATATGTTAGACATTATTTTATAAAATGAATTTTATATATATCTCAAAATAACTGTCACTTTAAGACATCAAAACTATATTTCTTAGTTGTTTCCAACTATATTCTTTATATTAAAAGAGTGGTAATTCTTTTTAATATTGCATAATTCTCAAAAAAAATATTTAAAAGAGGTAACTTAGTAAATTATTTCTTTTTTTTATAATTATTTTTCTTAGTGGACGTGAGAAAAACTAAACCGATAATGAAAATGAGACGGAGAGACTAGACTAGGGAGTAAAAGAAATTTATGAAATTTTGTGATAGAACCTTTTAGACTCTTCTCGAGCAGCCAAAGAGAAAAATAAAAGCAACATACAAGGACCTACTTTTGAGGAAGGCTTCGTTCGCAAATCATAGCCACATGTTACTAGTTAATAAAAGTGACATGAGCAAAACACAAGTGATTGACATTTAACGCATAAAGGCATTTTAGAGATAATTTAATCTGAACCAAGATCATTACTACCTAAAATTCCAATAGGACAATTGTCAAAAGAAACAATCGTCTTTCCATTACAACTTACATGCAAGTACACATAAAATATGAAGTGATTCTAAACCAACGTTAAATGCTTATCAACAGTATCTTTATGTAACCTTTTTTTTTTTTTTTTTTTGTAAAATCGGGAATAGTTAAGGTATTATAAGTCAATTCGATATAAATTCCGACATGTAAAAACATGCGATAGCTAAATTTGCTTGAAGATTAACAAAGGTATGCCTCGATTAAATTTCCCTTTGATTTCTAACAGTAGACATTAGAACAGAATTGAAGTATTTTGTCATTTATAATACTTCTTCCTTCCCCATATATTTATCCGTAAAAGAGTACGGTTAAGTTTGTTACGTGATATATAGACAAGCAAACTGATTTGATCCAAAAATAATAAAGAAATAAGATTAAAAATAAGACTTAGTAATTGAAGTTGAAGAATATGACAAACCTGAGTGTCACGACCCAAACCAACATGTCGCGATGGCGCTTATCGTGGTACTAGGCAAGCCGACTATTCAAACATTTCCAACACTTTAAATCATTGAAAGATACTAACCATTTAAATAAAGGAAAAATCTCTTAAAACGGGATAGGAAAATCATAACTCAATACATGGAATCTTCCCAAAACCAAAGTGTCACTAAGCACATGAGCATCTACGAAAAAAATAAAGTCTGGTACGTTGTCTAAAAAGTAATACTGAATAGATAAACTAAAAGATACGAGAGGAGAGTCAAGGTCTGCGAATGCCAAACAGCTACCTCGATGATCTCCAAAGGTCTGGACTCTACAAGTCAGCAACCGTCGTGACCGGAAGCACCTAGATCTACACACGGGGTGCAGGGTGTTGCAGGAGTACAACCAACTCAATAAGTAACAAATCTACCCTTTGGACTGAAAGTAGTGACAAGTCCAATTATTATGGTCCATTTTTCAACAGTACGGAAATTTACTATAAATATGACAATGATATCTCAGAAGTTTATATTCTACAAGTGAAGGTACAATAATTTTAGACATGCTTTCAACAAGAACTTAGACATGCTTTCAGATTTCACCACAACACTTCACTCATAACACGGCAGATCCAGCCCAGAGCAGAGTCGGTCCACATGCAGACAAAAACAGGGCAGATCCGGCCCAAATGCAAATAAACAGGGCAGATCCAGACCAAAGGCCTAACTGCTAGCATTGCGCCCATTGTGGGTGTGCAGACTCCGAAGGCGGCGATCCAGCCCAAGCGCTATAATAAGCCAAATCCTGGCATCAACCAATAATGCATGCTGCGGCGTGCAGCCTGATTCCATAAATATCACTCACAATAGGCCCACAGCTCCACTCAGTCAATAACCTCTCCAGTCTCACGGGCTCACCAAAATCATGATAATCATCCCACAAATGATGATATGATATAACACGTAAAGATAACAGAGATCGATACATAATATGCAAGTAATAATTGTGACAGGGTACAAAGACAGATTAAGCAATTAGTTCTACAGCAAAGAACGACCATCGTGGGTCCCAATAGTACCATCATATAGCCTAAGAAGGGTTTCTAACATGATTGACAACTCAATAGATCTAACACATGGTGAAAATACGGGTAATAACATGATTTAACAACTATTCAACTCTATGGAATCGACCAAGTCACAATTCTTACGGTGCACGCCTACATGCCCATCACTTAGCACATGTGTTAACTCAACACCAATCACATAACACGAAATTCAGAGTTTCACACCCTCAGAACCAAGCTTAGAAGTGTTACTTACCTGAAGCACTCTACTCCAATAAGCCCTTGCCTCACGAAATGACCTCCAAATGCCTCGAATCTAGCCACAAATAGTTCGATACAATCAACACGGCCTAAAGGAATCAATTCCATATGAAATGACTAAGCTTTTAATTAAATGTCAAAAAGTTCACTCAAAAGCCGGCCCCCAGGACTCACATCTCGGAATCCAATAAAAGTTACAAAACCTGGAAGTCCATTCAACCACGAGTCCAACCATACCAAATTTACACAAATCCAACACCTAATCGACACCCAAATCCCTAATTCAAACTCTCCAAATCTCTAGCCTCAAACCCCCAAATTATACCTTAAAACCACTCAATCCAGGCGGGAAAATCAATGGGGAAACATAATTATTGAGCAAATTAAACCACAAGTAACTTATCTCAAGAATCCCTTCGAAATCCCTCTCAAAATTTCCTAATCCCGACCTTGGAATGTTCAAAAATGAAGAAAATCTCGGAACCCTCATTTTTAATACACTTCCTAACCTTTTCGCTTCTGCGGATCACTTAATCGCTCCTGCGGTTCTGCTTTTGCGGAAAATCCTCCGGTTCTGAGAACATGCCCCAAGACTCCCTTCTCTTCGGTGGTCTTGCCTCCGTATCTGCGCAATTGCAGGTGCGGAATTTCCATCACACCTGCGCAAGCTCCCCGACTGGCCAACTTTGCTTCTGCGCTTAGGACGTCGCATATGTGACCACGCGGGTGCAGAAATTGTCTTGCACTTGCCACCACTACACACCTCTGTCTTAGGTCGCTTCTACACTTCCCCACACTTGCGACCAAAGCTCCGCATGTGCGATTACATCAGAAGGCTTCATCTACAACACCCCTTTTAAATAAACTTGATCCGAAAATTACCCGAACTCCACCCGATTCCCCCGAGACCTCAACCAAATATACCAACAAGTCCTTAAACTCCGTACGAACTTAGTCGAGCTTTCAAATCACATCAAGAAATGCTAAAACCACGAATCACATCCCCAATTCAAGCCTATTGGACCTAAGGAATTCCAACTTCTACAAACGATGTCGAAACCTATCAAATCACGCCGGATTGACCTCACATTTTTCACACAAATCACAAATGACACCACCGGCCTAATCCAACTTCTGGAACCCCAATTCGAGCCCGGTAACCACAAAGTCCGCTCTCGGTCAAACTTCCAAATTTCTAATTTTCACCATTTCAAGCCTAATTCAACTACGAACCTCCAAATCATAATCCGAACACACTCCTAAGTCTAAAATCACACAACAGAGCCGGCGGGACCATCAAAACTCTATTCCAGAGTCATTTACATACAAGTCAACATCCGATCAACCATTTCGACTTAAGCTTTCAACCTTGAAACTAAGTGTCTCAATTCTTCCGAAACCTTTATGTACCTGAACCAACTACCCAAGTAAGTCACATAGCAGCTATAAAGCATAAAATGAGCAGTAAACGGTAAAATGGGGATACAACTCTCAAAACAACCGACCGGGTTGTTACACTGACTCTGAGCGCAATGTCTCCGAGGACAGAAATGAAAGAAATGTAAAAGAGCAAGTAAAGTTATTGAGAGGAAAGAGGAAATATAGCATATGTTTTTCCAAGAATTTTCCTATGTTAATGAGCCTGCTATTTATAGTTATACCTAGGAAAACAAGATCCTAGAATCAAGCCCCACTTAAATGACAATAAAGGAGTCATTGATGAATATGTAACGGCATGCCATGCAAATATTCTCTGCAACGCTTGACCTTTTAATGTTAGAGAATATTCTTTATTGAATGCTATCCGATGACAAATGTAAGGACCCGTAAAATTTCTTGTTTAAGATAATACCCGAATAAGTCCCCGAGTTTTTATAACTGTAGGAATTCTTAAAACGGACCTTATTTGTGTAAAAGTACCACGGAATTTGAAAGAATAAATTTTCCAGAAATTGGGTGTTATGCGACGCACTATGCGATCGCATAACGTGTATGCGGACCGCATAGTGGTCGCATACATGGGGAGAATCACTGCCCAATTTGAGGACAACTATGCGGTCCATTATGCGATCGCATTTCGGTTCTGCGGACCGCATAGTTGTCGCATTCTTGCCCATTGGTTTTTGGTGAGGGAGGTTATGCGACACACTATGCGATCGCATAACGTGTATGCGGACCGCATAGTGGTCGCATACCTGCACAGTGTGTTTTTAAAGTTGGCCCATCTTGAGGGCCATTCTGTGACCGGTCTGCGATATTCCTGTGACGGGCTCCTAATTTTTTCTAATTTTAAAACCCGACCCCCAGTTCATTAAAACACCCCACCCCTTCATTTTAACAAGTCTTCTGAACAAAATAGAGAGAAGGAAAGGGGAGTTCTTGAGAGAGAAATTGGTTCTTCCACCAAAGTGATTTTCAAAGTCCCTCAGGCCTGATATTTCGAGTAATCTCCTTCTTCCTCATTCTAGCAGGTAAGGGTTCCCATTCAAAGTCCCTCAGGCCTGATATTTTCCATTAATTTTCTGATTTTAAACAAAGGAAAGATTAGCATGGATTTATTCTTGAAAATATTAACTAAGACCTTGCATGCATGTTTAATAATGGTGTTAATCTAGTAAGAAGGAGTGGTTTGGGGTAAATTTCACAAAGCCGGGGTTGGTAATCTAATGGGGTCACATAGTGTTTGGAAAAATGCTTAAGAGAGTCTGAATTGCATGCATGACTTCCAACTTGAGTTGAATATGTTTAATTGTGAACTAGATTGACAGTACTAATCGGTTCGGTGATTTGTGAGTAAAAGTTAAAAAGGGATTTCGACTCCAGGTATGTATGGCTAACTTTAACCCTTGTAAAATCCCTCTTGTTGTGGTAAGCATACGGTATGGTACTTATAAATATGTGAATTGAATGTCTAGTTGATTGCTACCCCACTGTGTTAGATGAGATTTTGAATTGCGACTTGGCATGCCTACTTTATTATGTGCAAAGATGGTAGTTGTTTAAATTTATTGATATGAAGCATTGTAAATGAGTTGAACGGTTATGGCAACACCTTGTGCATAAATTGCTGCTTGATGAAAGTTTGGGGTGCCTTGAGCCCAAGTAAATGAATTGTTAAATGTGAATTTGGAATCCTTGAAAGGAAAGTTCTTATAATGAAATTGTTTGTTGTTGTTGATGTTGTGATGAAATTATTGGTGGTGTTATTTTTTAAATATAAATTATCAGTCGAGGTCGGGTTGTGCGCCGCAACATGAAGTAATAAGGTGTGGGTTGTGGTGATAAGGGTGGCCGAGGTAATAAGGGTGAAAAAGTGATCGTTATCATGATAAAATTATTGGTGGTGCGTTTTTGAAATATAAATTGTCAGGCAGGGTCAGGTTGCGCGCCGCAACACGAAGTAATAAGGTTTGGGTTGTGGTGATAAGGGTGGCCGAGATAATAAGGGTGGAAAAGTGATCTTTATCACTATTGATATGAAATTGATGAAACTCGTGAATGTGGTGGTGTTGAAAAGGGAAAAAGGAGAGATTGTAAAATTGTTGACTTTGATTGTCTATTTCCGTGTGTTTTGATTGTTGGTCCTATTGCTATCCTTTTCCTTATCTGTATATTGGTTGATTTTACTTGGGATAAACTTTGTTCATACATACTAGTACTATTCCATAGTACTAACGTCCCTTTTGTCGGGGGCGCTACATCTTTTATATGGATGTAGGTGGTTCCATAGCAGGTAGCTCAGCCCGCCGTTAGTGGTNCCCTAGTATTCGTAGAGGCTCCGTAGACATGATGTGGGTGTATATATGTATTTTTGGGTAGTAACAGTACGTACTCGGAACCGTGGATCATGTTGGAAAGTTATGTATGTTTGAATATCAATCGTTGAAATGTTAAAAGAGGAAACAAATGGAGATATGTTGTAAAATGTACTTTGAAGCTAAAATCGGCTAACTCACATGAAATAATGTATGTTATGCACGCGGGGTAATACGTTGGGCGGGAAAGGCAATCCAGGTCCGCTTGACTGGGTTCACCCGGTTAGGCGCCGGTCTCGTCCCTCGATTTTGGGGCGTGACAACAAATATTCCTCTCCCGTTGACCATGCTCCCATTGGGATTTACCCGATGCCAATAATATATGTTGTTCCCGGTATCGGTTGTTACTTGATTCGCCTCTTACCTATTTTTGGTTTAACACGTCATGATATTATTCAACCATTAATTATAAACCAATTTTGACCCTACATATAGTCCCCCTGATTTCCAGTGACATATCCTTGTGTTAACAGGAAGTTGGTGAAGATCCCTTTCTTGGCGAGAGATCTCCTTACTTGAAAGGACGCACGTCTTCTCGCATTTAATACCCCGAACATGTGTTGCCCCATGATTCAGCAAATATTTTTGCCAGTTTTTGAGTTAATCATGACCACGATTTATACCATCTATAATACCTCTACTTATCATTTTACTTCTTTTACTTCCAAAATTTTCATAAGTACTTTTTCTTCTTTGCACTCTTATGCTTAGAAAATTTTCCATCTCTTCCGTCTTTCTTAGAAAAAGTATTACTAACCCTTTATTATCATGTCTTCTTTCACTGCACCCTATGGAAATTATTGCTTTCTCTTTGGTGGAGGTCCAAAGAAAAATAAGGATGTTGATGTTGATTTTGAACCTCCCACCGTAAACACCATCATACCAAAAAACTTCAGCATTATTAATGACTTCCAAGAGAAGTCCCCTACTGGTTTTCAAGAACCTAGGTTGTTAGTAGGTATCCCACCTCTATTCGGTCTTCTAGTATCCCACCATAAAGGAGGGATGCAACTGCCCCGACCTTGGCATCCTTGCTCCGGATATAATAGAGCGGGTCACCTTCACCAATGAGGGTTTAACGTATGTGATACGTATCCTTTTACCATGGGTCCCTTTTTATAGGGTCGAGTGCATGGCACGACCCCGTAATTTAGGAGTTTTTCCATCGGTACCGGGTCTTCATAGCACTAGTAGGCCCATATATATGGTGACTGGTGGATTGACTTCGCCAATTGTGCACGAAGATAGGGAAACCTTAACCCTTGCACACATGATGAATCTCTAGTCCCCCAAAAGTTTTTGTGGGGTAGTAATAAACTTCAGCAAGAACGACCACCACGCTCTTCTTACCGATGTGGATGATGACAATGATCGCGGGTGGATGGAACGGTTTGTCATCATCACTACCAGGGACATCATCCCGAGTCCACATGTCCATCTTTTCCTGAATCATGGAACTACTTTCATAAGTTTACGATTTATTTTCCTTCCTTCTGAAAAGATTTGTTTTCGTTATTGTTTACCACTTTTTTTCTTTTGTTCTAGCTACCCGGTGGGAACAACCACGAGTTCAAGGTCTGGAAAAGTGGGTTCTGAAGATTCTAGAAATCACAACACTAGAGTCCCGATGGTGGTAGGAAATGGCTCTCAAATATGGGGGGAAGGCCAAGAATCATGATAAACTAAGTCCCTCTTCCTTTTGTCTTTGCATGAACATAGGTATCTTTAAGAAAAAGTTGCTAACTCCGTTTTTTAGTTGATTCAAGACTTCCACATGGCTCTATCACATGCCCCGAGGTCGACAATTTAGCTGACCCCGAGGAGGCCATGAGGGTGCTACAAAGTGCCCTTGCTCGAAGCAGTGCACACGGATATGCTTCCAGTGAAGGTGCTTCCTCTTGGAGTCCCCAGCCAGAGAACAAGCAACCAAAAATATGACGTTCTTTCTCGGTTGGGGACCCAAATAAGAAAATAAAGAAAGCAACAACTGAGCCGACCATAGTGGTTGTTGTAGTAGACGGGGAAGCCAGTGATTAAGTGGCTCCCCTTCAAAGGAAGAGAATATTTTCATCAGCTCAACCTGGTGCTTAGCCGGTAGAGCTTCAAAGCCCGATCGCAGGAGGGATCCAAGCACTTTGGGGTGAGATGGATATAATAGATAGTGTTGATGTGATGACCCAAAAGGGTCATCTTATGTATATTTAATTATGACTGTGTTCCAAGGCCCCAAAAGCCTCCGTCAATCTCACCTCGATGTGCGTGCACAGCCTGGGCACGTAGCCGGGAAGCTTTTATGTGGAAACTTGATAAAGAGTTGAATTTATGATAGTTAATTGAATAAAGTTGACTTTGGTCAACATTTTTGGTAAACTGACCCGGATCCGTGATCTGACGGTCCCGGAAGGTCCGTAGAAAAATATGGGACTTGGGCGTATGCCCGGAATCGAATTCCGAGGACCCAAGTCCGAGAAATGAATTTTAAATAAAATTATTTTCTGAAAATAATAAAGGCTTATGAAAATGAACCTTGATGTGAAACCTGTGCTGCCGGGCCCGTATTATGGGTCCGGAGCCCGGAATAGGTTCAATATGTGTTATTTAAGTTATATGTGAAATTTAGTAAGAAACGGACTTGATTTGACGGGTTTCGGATCAAAATGAGAAATTTAGAGTTAGTGAAGTTTTGAGGATTTTCATAGAACTTGAAATTTGGTTTGGAATTTGATTTTATGCTACCGAGGTCCGAATGAAATTCCGAGATCGGGAATAGTTCCATTATGTCATTTATGACTTGTCTGCAAAATTTAAAGTCATTCCGAGTAGTATAGACCCGTTCGGCGCATTGAAGTGAATTCTAGAATTTCTTAAAGTCTTAAGTTGATTCAATTTGGTTTTGGGGTTGAATTTTGAGTTTCGTTATTGTTTTTCATGTTCCGGAAGTTCGAGCGAGACCATATCATGAATACAGACTTGTTGGTGTCTTTGAACGGGGTCCCGAGGGGCTCGGGTGAGTTTGGGACCCCTCGGAGTTAATTCCAAAACACCAGAATTTTTCTATCTGGTTTTCTTCAGTGCGTTTGCAGGCAATCAGCTGCGATCGCACAAGAGGTTGGACCTGGGGTGGGAAAATGACCTTTGCGATCGCATAGGTCTATCCGCGATCGCACAGGGTGTGCTTTGACTGTGCCCTTTTTATTCTCCGCGATCGCAGCCCTCACCCCCGCGATCGCACAAAGTTGCCTACCCTTCCTGCCTGCTACTCTCTGCGATCGCCAGCCTTCAGCTGCGATCACACTATGCTTCTTAAGGGCCCTGGGCAATTGCCCTGTGCGAACGCACTGGCCCAGCTGCGATCGCATAGTACAAGCAGCTGGGCTGTGTATTTTAATACGGGACCCAGCCCATTTTCCCTCCATTGTCATCTTTCTCCTCAAGGTTTTGAGAGCATTTCAAGAGGGTGTTCCACCATTGT
>ML288796.1:3083-58688 GCA_005239495.1 Nicotiana undulata
GGGGGGGGGAGGGGGTGATTGTGAAGGAGTACAGGATACATGGGGATTTTGAAGAAGGTGGGTTGAGGAGAGTAGCATAAAAAAATTATTTTCCTAAAGATATTTTACTCTAACAAACCAGAAAATATTTTCCAAAAATTCTTTTTTACTCACCGACCAAACAAGGGAAATTAAGTGATAAAACCACTCATTTCCTAGGAAAATATTTTCCTACGTACCAAACACTCCCTACATCTATGATCATTTCTCCTTTATCATGATGCTTTTATTGATAAAGGATAATCTAGTGAAGAAACTTAAACAAATTATGATCTTCTTAGGGATGATGATAATCAAAAAATAATATTATAGTCAACCCTAGACATAGCTTAAGGTTTTAAGCCGAAGAAATAATTGTCATAATAAACATGTAAGCGACAGAGATAGCTTTACTGCAGACACTGATACTACTGAGAATAAAATGAACAAAGATCCTACATGTCAACTGATGATACTTGTATTTTACACAAAGCAAACTAGAAAACAAAGAGAATGTTGTAATTTCCAAATCTAAGGGCCTCGAAAACTGTCTGCTTTATCCAGTCTTGAGGTACCTGAGCTTGAGGATTCTCCCATTACATCAGGAGAAGGTGCTGGACGTGTTTCCCGCTTCAAAGAAGTTGGCAATCCTGAAACTTCCTGAAAAAGAATTAAAAGGAGTAACAGTTCTTATCTACACAATTCAATGACTAGGAGAGATGATCTCATTTTGAATTTTTTGTTCCATTTCTTTAAGAATACATACTAGTAAGAATTGAGATGACCGATTTCCAAGTGAATATCAAAAAGCAAACAATTATACGGTATTAACATCAATGTTTGAGAAGTTGTGCAAATATTTGAGCAAATCAACAACTCTAGCTAAATCAAATCCAGATACAACAATCACCCCACCCCTGTGAAATCCCAAAGTGGGGTCTGGGAGGGTAAGTGTATGCAGACCTTATCCCTTCCATGTGGAGGTAGGCAGGCTGTTTCCGAAAGACCCTTGGAAACAAATCTAGATGCTGCTGGAAGTACAGGCCTTGGACATAAGAGTATTGCTATGATTCCTTTAGACACAAAATACCAGGCGCAGAATGTTATATTTCCTCTTCAAAATGCAATGACGTCACTATTATAATCTTAAATGCAGGTATCTGTGCTCTTATGAAGCATCACAACATACAAGAATGTAAGAATCATGTTCCTCTGAACTTACTTCATTTTAGGGGTTATAAGAAGAAAAAGGTAAATGCATCAGTTCAATCATTACGGACACAGTACAATGCCTCACTCTTAGAGGAGGCCTTGAGTCGTGCTTAGTGTAATATGGTATCACTAGCTGTAGCTGCTTCCAGGTAGTTCAACAATTTCTTATTTGGCAAAGCACAGTTTAAAGTTTCACTGCGACATAAAGCTGCAACATAGAAAGATGAAGTTACATCATGCATTAGAAACCCCAGATGAAGGAGCATATTTAGGATGATCCGCTAATTAGACCTATCAAACTGTTCTTACTGATGGGATCCGGTAAGAACAGTAGGCTGATTTCTGTTTCCTTGTTATTCTGTTCTTATTCTGTACCATCTTGGCACCATTCAATAAAATCTTTATCTTATCCAAAAAAAAAAAAAAAAAAAAAAAAAAAAAAACTGTTCTTACTGAACTTGGATCACATAACAAATGAAGATTATGTAAAAATAACCTTAGATTTTTACCGTTCTGTTGGTTTCATGCTCAAAGTCGGAATGAAACCGTTGCACAAGGTTACATGCAGAAGTCCTTTTTTTTCAAACAATGCAGCAGTTTTCATTAAGAAAAATATGGCAACTTACAGTAGAATACTATAAGGAGAACAACAAGTAAGGACAAGATGGGACCAAATCCAGATTTAGTGCAGCGATGAGGACAAAGAGTAAAGAAATGGCAAAGGAAAAGAGAGTTGGGAAAAAAGCGGAAGCAGAAAACAAATAGTTCTTTCACTTCTCCCTAATGGCTGCTGTGCTTTTACATGCTGTTAGAAATTTGTCAACTATGAGTCATTACTTGGTTGAAATGGCTGAGATTCTCAAATTTGAGTGGTTATCACACGTTGCACTCATGAGATTGTTCCCATGTGACACTGATACAACAAGAAAATTCATTAATGCACCTTACCTTCATCAAATGCAGTCTCAAGTCACAAGGTCGAGCTTGATTACCAATACAGGCCATCACAAAATTTGAATATTGAAACAAGACATCCGCAGCAGCTTGCTTCTTTTCTTCAACCTGGGATTTTATATGAGAGTTAAAGCTAATAGCACAATATAGAGATGAAATTTGCAAAGGATCCTCGTGCACATTGCATGGTAACCAAACATAAACTTTTCAGCAAGCAGTGGTCACTCCTAAAATAAGGAAAATATTTTCAGATAACTAAAGTCAGCAATAAAATCTCATATACATGGCCATGCTTCTAGCCATGCTTATTTCCATCTTAGAGGGGGTTATGTCAATTATTTATGCACCAGCGGCGTCCCTAATACATGTATCAAAAACCCAAAACCCATGACTACAGATGCTTAACAAAACAATAATCATCAAACCAATCCCAAGGAGAATTGTTTGGTAAATAATTTTATCACTGTGGGAAAAACTCCAGTATACAAGCCGTATACCAAAAAAATAGAGAACATACACAATAACATGGTCTGATAATGTCATTCAATAGAAAAAACTTCATCGCTACACCAACAACTATAAAAAATTATGCCTATATTATACAAGACGCTTATTTTGCAGTCAAAAACTTCAATCAATCCTTGGAGAGGTGAAGAAAACTCTCTCGCATAGTGGGTATTTCCACTTTCAACTATTAACCATCAAATTTTCCTATACAGATTTTTATTACTGCCAAAAGATGTAAATCTTGATTATCCTCTTTCACTTTGATTACCGGTTCCTTTCTTCCTTTCTTTAGCTAGGCAGTTCACCAATTTGAACTAGCCATAGTTTCAATCTGAGGAAATAAATCTCCTTTTCTTTTTGTTGGCTTTTTTAAAGAAAGATTAAGGGAGGATTTGCCTCCTAAAGCCTTCACCGCCTATTGCAAACCCTGTAATTGCCTTTAAGGAGGTGATCTATGACCAGATAAGGCAAAGCTAGAATCTAGAGATCAATACTCACTACTTGCTCGAAACACTTCTTCCCATTAGCCTAAGCTTTGGTTGGCAGTGTTACCTGGTACCTATATCAAATACAATCGTTATTAAAAAACCCACTTTTGAAAATTACCCAATTTTGATATATTCTTTTTTCTTTATAACAATTTTGATAATCATTCTAGACTCAAATGCTACTAAGGCCACAGGATTTCGAGATCCAACAACAACAACAACAACAACATACCCAGTATACTCCCAAGCTCCCACATTGAGGGTAGTAGGTACGCAACCTTACCCCCACCTAGTGAATCAGGATTTCGAGATCCAAGGCTCAATATAGTTTCTTTCATGCTTATGGGCAAGTTATGTTTGGAACTACTGGTTCCAATTGACAAACATACCAACTTTATTGTCATCACTTCTTCCAAAAAAAAAAAAAAAAAAATTACAGTTAGAATTGTTCAACTGCATCCGAGATAAGGACGAAATTTTTTAATAAACTTGAAAGAAAAACACAAAAGGGGTAATAAGAAGCTCCAGTAAAAGCTTCAAAAAAACACAAACAATGTCGAGAGTCTATTAAAACCAAAAGCAGAAGGTTAAAGCCGCAATCGAGAATCAAATCAAAATACCTAGGGTTGCATAGCAAAAGGATATCAGACTCAATATAGATGAAACAGTTAACAGGAAAACGGCAGAAAGTAGAAAGGTTGGTACCTCGTAATCGTCCTTCATCATGCCTGAATTACGAGTTTTCTTCCTGCTTCTTGTCCCTCAAATCCTCAATTAACCTCAATTTTAATATAGCAAGGCTTTGCGTATATATAAATATTTGTTCTAGATAACAAACAAAGGCCCATTAGCTCAGTTGGTTAGAGCGTCGTGCTAATAACGCGAAGGTCGCAGGTTCGAGACCTGCATGGGCCAAGGTTGTCCACATTGTTTTATAACACGCACACATATACTCTCTTCTTGCTACTTTTTTGTTTTTTATATATCCTTGCGATAAGGAGGGGTTTACATTTGCCAGTTGCTATTTATACAAGCAAAGGCCTATTAGTTCAGTTGGTTAGAGCGTTGTGCTAATAATGCGAAGGTCGCAGGTTCGAGACCTGCATGGGCCAATCTTGGCCGCATTGTTTTAAACACGGACACATATACACTCTCTTGTTGCTCCTTTTGTGTTTTTTATATATCCTTGCGACAATAAAGTTATCGGACTTGCCAGTTCTTTTTACACATTTTGTCTTGTCTATATTAACTTTTTTTTTAAAATAAATCTTTTTCCCTGGTTTAATAATTTGCACGTCAAAGATTGTTCAGAAATTAGAAGTTAATTTTCGCATCAGTAGCAGAAACAAAGACACAAAAAATAAAGTTGGGGAAAAAAAAGAAGAAAAAAACAGCAGTATTATTACAAACTATTTCATAAACTATAACAGATACAGTATTAGTGTTCAATATGATACATGTTATATAAATAATTTTGATAACTTTAAAAGAATATTCAAAATTGATAGCTAGGTTCATTTTTTTAATATTTTATTAATGGGTCTTTATTATACTAATCAATTGGAATATAAATTTAATATTTGTAAGTTGAAAAGTTTTGAATTCAACTTTGACCAAATGAATTTAGCTATTGCATGCTTTAATTGTTGAACGTTATTTGACAAATGTAACTGAATATTTACTAGTCTTAATATTATTGATATTTTCATGGATTTACAAATGATAACGTTTGTATTCTATTTTGATCTCCATTTATATATATATATATATATATATATATATATAGCCTTGTGTTCATTTTAGTGAAGAGTGAAAAAAGGAAAAAATCCCTGCCAAAAAAAAAAGAAGAAAGGAAAAACTTTCTTCTCATATTTTTTTTATTGTGCTGGATTTCCTTTTGATTAATGTTTGTTGTTTCCGCTCCTAATTTATATTAGAAGAGCTTGTTGAATCCTGAGGAATACAGTGTCCGACACGCCTCAAGCGAAATATTATTACTCTACATAACCAATATTTCTTTTTTTACAACAGTACATACATCTCCTGTACAGATTGCCAATCTTTTGCTAATCAACACTCTGCTTAAGCTAACTATAAAAATAAAATAAAATAAAATAAGCCAGCGCGTGCAGTGTAGTAGACACTTATTAATTAGAACTTGTGCATTAGCTATAGAACAGATACAAAGTTAGAACATTTCCTGTACAGATTGCAAAACTTTTGCTAATCAAAACTCTGCTCAAGCTCACTGTGTTTCGGAGCCCTTCCATTTTTATTTCTTTCTACTGTTTTTGTTTTTCAGTAGCTGGAGAGGTATGACGGTTAGGATTTTCTCTTGGTCAAGGAAAGAATGGTGGAAACCATCAACTTTCTGTCGATGGGCTTGGTCAAATAAGCATCCATACCAACCTGTAAGCATTTTGCTTCATCTGATGACATTGCATGAGCTGTCAGTGCAACAATGGGTATATGTGTTCCTGTCCCCATCTCCGCTCTTCTAATTGCCTTTGTTGCTTCATAACCATCCATCTTCGGCATCTGTTAACAACAATCATATTAGCTGAAGTGTTTCTAAAACTCTTGGCATGATCATCTGGAGAGAAATAGAATTAAACACGCAATAACTCTCATTTAACTGTTCCTCCTTTCAGACATTGTTTCTTCCAAATAACGACACATTTCTATATTTAGTACCTCTTTTAACTATAAAGTTCCTAATTTACCCTTAAGGACATGCTCTTATAGCCATAGAAATATCACGGCATGTTCAAAACCACAAATTCTAACTACTAAGAGTACTCTTCGCACATGCAAAAAGTCTTTATTTCTTTATTGAAATCCGTGGCCAATCAAATATTGTTGTATAAGATGAAAAGGAGGGATTATTATGTAAAGGTTGTGAACGACTTACTTGACAATCCATGAGGATCAAGTCATAAGGAAGGGAATCAGCGCTTTCAGCTTGGAGGGTAATTGAACTGCCTTCTTCCTGAAGAGATTCATTTCTACATTCATCAGAACTAGACATGGGTTTTAGTGCATCCACTGCCTGCAGTCCATCTCCTACTACAACCACTTTAGCTCCCAATTTTTCCAGCATTATTCTAGCTACTCTTTGCAGCACTGGAGTATCCTCAGCAAGCAGTATACGTAGATCAGCTAGAGATTTCTGGTCTGCTATCTTATCTGAGCAGGCATTAGTGACCTCTTTGGTGGCAGTGCTTGTCAAATGACGTTCTCCATTCCTCATTTGTCCAAGATCATTCATGTCCGAAGTGTTTTCTTCATTGAAGTCAATATAGTAGTTATTTAATGTCCCAAAATGTGAGAGAGAGGCTTTGACAAACTTTTCTTCCCTATTATTTTCAGAAAGGAAGGCACTTGCACATTTTTCATTTCCGTTATCTGACTTGTCAGAATCATCTGAGCAGGCAATGTCAGAGTGGTTAGGATCAATTTCAAGACAATCATGCAAATCTCCTTCTACTGTTGCACTGTCAAAAGAATGCAGCTCAAGATTTTTTTCTTTTATAATAGCTTCCAAAATCTGAATCATTTTCCCTTTATATAGTGGTCTATTGACCATAACTAGGTGTCTCCTTCGCAGTTCCATCTTAATGGTACTGGGGGTGTCATGGTAAAGAATCCATGCAAACTTTGCTCTGCCGTCGTATTTATCAAGAAAATTTAGCTGCTCCTTCCATATATTTGTGCTCAAGTCAAGTATGCCAATGTCTACAACTATGACAAGAAGTGATGGGGCACTAGGATCTTGAATGCTCAAATCTTCAGGTTCTAAACATTCACAAGGTACGTCTTGCAAATGGCTTTTGGATATAGAAATCCCCTGAAGAATTTGAGTGAGCTCATTCCAATCAGATGCTCCGCAAGTATGCACCCCATTTCTCTCTAACCACTGGGACATTATTTCTCTACTCATTCTGCCATTGAGTGCAAGCAGCACCTGCATTCAAGTTCCATTTTGTACAATTGCTCAGACTTTCACAATCTTATATTCTCTTCGTTTCAATTTAGATGAGGTAGTTTCACTCGGCGCGAAGTTTAAGAAAAAAAAAAAAGACTTTTGAAACTTGTGGTCTTCAAAGCTTAAGGGGTAAAAGTTTTGTGGTGCCATGACATTTGTGTGGTTATAAAAGCTTCTCGTTAAGGGTAAAATTGGTAAAATGAAGAGTTTAAAGTTGGATTTTTTCCAATTGTAGAAATGTGTCATTCTTTTTGGAACGGACTAATAGGAAAGTGTGTCATCTAATTTGAAACAGAGGGAGTAATCATTTGAACTCAAGGTACATGAGGGTTTTCACATGTTCAAAGTAATTTAACCATTCTTAATGAGGGTGCTGGGGACTGTAAGGGCTAGTTGGAGATGGATCATGATAAGATAATGAAGTAGGGATATCACATGATAAAGTGCCAATTAAGTACTTCGATGGGTGCTTGCAAAGGGAAGAATCCGTATCAATTGTACATTTGCCACAAAGAATTGTATGAGGGAGCGATCACAAGGGTGAGACAGGAGAGGAGATACGAAAGAGCTTCCCATAACCGTGAATTTATGCCAATGATCTTCCTTGAATCTTTACTTGTTACATATTTATGGATGAACTGACCACTACCATACATGCTGAGATTCAAATACATGCTATTGCATATAATACTGTTTTAATTGACAAAACTAGCTAAGTATTCAACCAAAATTTGGAATATGAAACATAAATGTAGAGCAGAAAAGATCTAGGATAAGCAGAAGTAAGACAGAATATATCCGCTGCAAGTTTAGTCCCATAACAATGGAGGTGAACTGAGATTAGACGAGATTGCGTGCTTAAAATGAAGGCAATTTAGATATCTAGGTTCAGTCATTAGAAGAACAGTATGATAGATGAAGATGTAATACATAGAATTCAAATAGGATGACTGAAATGGAGGAGCTTTGCAGGCTAGCAAAGTAAGGTGCGACTTTTTAGAATAATCAGTAGACCCACAATGTTACATGTGTGTAAATACTGGGCCTAGGTGTGTTAGAAATTTGAATGCTATGATGGATGTGCAGTAAAACCAGTATATACAGGATTAAAGATGACGAGTCCACAGAGAATGGAACTAACTCACAATGTATATGACATGAGATAAGTTAGCCTAAGATGGTTTGGTCATGCTCTGTGTATTCCGACAAATACATCATTGCGTAGGTGCAGCACTACAGACACATCATTTCGTAGTTTGACTTACCCTCAGTTTATGTTCTTCAAAATTGAACTGGCAGTGGTGTCCAGTGACTTCTGCAGGACAGTTTAGTTGAAGGTATAGTTGCATCACTGTCCCTGGTCCATTTTTCTTTACAACTTTAATCTCTCCACCCATTTTGTTAACCTGCATATCATCCTATCATCATTAGAAACTGGCAAGGCAGTCAATATTCTTCACTTGTATGCTTAAAGCCTATTCCAAGGGGAACCTTTTTAGAAATGCTGAACAGTGTGTAATTTTGGTTTGAGAGTTGTTTATGCCATCCTTTGGCTTGGGCTTAAGACGTCATCAAGTCCACAAAATCATAAAGAAAGAACTAGAATTCTTTTTATCCAATTTGAAATATTTTTCTTGCGAATTCAAAGTCTCAAATTCCTGAAACTAATTTATTTGAAACAGGAAAAAGTTGAACTCACCAGGGTACGTACAATGCATAGTCCAAGGCCAGTGCCACCATGCCTGAGTATGAAAGTAATCAAACAATGAAATATCTTTAGTTAGGTATTAAATAGCTTTAAGGTGTGCAGGAATTAAATTCATTCAGTCATACGTGCATTCTGTTAACTAACTAACAAAGTTTACCCAATAGATGACAATGATGTGAAAACTGCTTACAAGCGAGTTGTTGAAGGATCAGCTTGCTCAAAACTTTCAAATACAGATTCCCATTTACTTGGATCAATTCCTAGAGCAACAAAAAAGGAAATATCCAGAGAGAGAGAGTTAATATGCAGTAGCAGCAAGTGGGAAAATAAGTTTAAATGGTTATTTCATACCACAACCAGAGTCCTCAACTTCAAACCACAAGATCATTTTGTTATCTTTCTTGGACAATTTCTTTCCCTGGCTTTCTTGTCTCTTCAACTTTACTTTAGGAGCAGACCAAGAGTCTTTCTGATTAAGTGGAAAATTCCCTGAGTGAGAAAAAGTGTTTGCACTCTGGCACCATCCCCGAAGAATGATATAGCCCGCTGTAAGGTATTTCAAGTTGTAAAATCACCAAAATCACTTGTCCATCAAGAAAATTTTATTTATCAAGACCCTAATTTCTTCATTTTATCAGAGGTGGTATAGGGTCAGTAGAATCACGCTATTTAATTCTTGTAAGGGCTTTACCAATTATGAGGACAAATGAAGTAACTTGCAAATGCATGTATTAAAAAAGTGCACTTACAGGTAGTAAACTTGAGAGAATTGCTAATTAGATTTGCGAAAATTTGAACAACTCTGGCAGAGTCTCCTTTAACTAATCTTGGCATATCATCTGCGGATAGAAATATGAAAACACAATATGCCTTTAGAAAACAATGCGAAGAGTCTCAAATTCAACTCTTAATCATAATTCTTTTGCATTTTCTACAGTTGTACGGAGAACAGAGGCTCTACCGGAGATATCTAGAACTGTCTCAACATTGTGATTAATGCACTGGACAGAGAACATATCAACAAGTCCTTCAAGTTCTTTAGCCAAGTCAAATTCCGTTTCTTCCAACACCAGTTTTCCAGATTCTACCTGTACGAAAAGTATAAGATGATGTATATAATTATTCTCAGGTCTAATTAAAACTATTATTTGAAGAACAAGCTTAAGCCTGCTGCAACGTTACCCAAAATGGCCCATGAAAATCTATCGTGCTATTTCATTGCTACTATAGTTTCTCCAAGGAACAGTGAGGTAACTTTAGCCAATCAAAGAGTAAACTCTTTCCAATATATCATCAAACGAGTTGTCAATGTGCTATATCAGTGTTCACAAAAGTGTTGATATTTCCTTAGTTTGCTTTTGCATCTTACCTTGCTGAGATCCAAAATGTTGTTCAGAAGCCGAAGCAAAGCGGTTGAGCATTTACGAATCTGAGTAATAGTTGCATACTGCTCATTTGTAAGATAACCATCACTTATAAGGATGTCCAGCAAGCCAATAACTGCAGCCATAGGTGTTCGTAATTCATGACTGTGAAAAAACAAAGCATGAAGTAACTGTAGAAATGTACAGCTAAAAGCTAATTATTGTCTATATCAGCTAAAAGAAACTAAAACTTTCGACTGATCACAATGAATCAGACCCTAAGGCAAGATCTAGAATAGAAGAATGGAAGTTTAGCTAATTATTGTCAATATCATTGAGTTAAAAGTAGAAAGCAGTCTAAAAGAAAGGAAATATAAACAAAAAGCTAAAAGCTCAGAAAAAGCGTGCTTCAATGAACAAGCAAAAATGTTAATGCAAATTCTGCTGAACTTGAAGGGAGCACGTGTTGGTTAATATTTCGTGCAGATGTTGAAACTTAATTTGGCAAGTAACAATTCAGGTACATTATAGAGCCTAGCGGTCATTATTTATTTTTCAAAAAAAGTCCATATTTTCATGGAATTCGTCTGTTTTCTTATGCAAGTTTTAAAACAACTGTGGCGAGCAAAAATTAGACCAAAGGATAGACACTGCTGAAATGTCTGATAACTTTATTTCAGATAAATTTATTTTCAGAAGATGGCCGTCACTTGCTAATATGAGCTGTGTAAACATAAACAGTGCAATTATTTCTCTTTCGAAGATCTGCTAGAATTTAACCCATTATTAATGCACTAAAAACCCCCACTGCAGGTACAAATATATTAAGCTAATAATAATAAAGGACTGATGAATATTCACCTCATGTTTGCTAGAAATTGGCTTTTGTAATTGCTCGATGCCTCTGCCTTCCTTCTTGCATCAAACTGGCTTATCAGCTGTGCTCTAAGTTTCATTTCTTTTGAAACTCCATTTGTCAGTACGAAGATGCAGACACATCCAATGATTAGGATGCATATTGATGCTGAGATCAATATTACTAGAGTCTTGATAGCCCTCTCGTCTACCTTTCCCATTATATATTTCCTTGGAATAATGATAACTCCTACCTGCAAAGATTGCAGATCAGTAAGACGTCTAATAATTTTGCCTCGAACTTGACCAACCATGATACTGAACTTGTGCTAAGCTAACAATTTACCATTGGAAGTCTCTTTAAGTGCAGGAAAAATGAGTCAATATAATAGAGCTGGTTCCCAAGTTTAGCATTCTCTATGTGCACTTCTTGACTTGGGGGAAGCCTGTTTCCATATTCTTTCTGTAAGCACTCGGCTCCAGACCGTATAACTGGGTCTTCAGAATCAATAGCCATCATTAACTTTGGTCCTTTCGTAGTATTCATCAAGAGAGGGGAATTCGTGGAAGTAGCGAGCAACCATCCCTCCTGAGAGGTTAAATAAATGTGACCACTGTGGAATTCAACAATTTCTTTCATCAATTGACCTACACTATAAAGAGCTGTAGTAACTCCAACAACAGCAACTATGCTTTTGTTTGATGGATCCCAAACTGGCAGCGCTGCTGAAAGCAACGGCGAGTCTGTGTACTTGCTCACAGCCACATGCCACGAAGCTGCACCATCTGGTACTTGAGATATTCCAGCAATGTTTATCAACTCATCTGGTGGGATTATGCTTCGCTTTCCATTCCTTTCTCCAGTCGAGGGATCTAAGGGTTCTCGGTACCAAACTGCTGAGATGTTGTTGTGTATAGTTTGATCATTCCATCCTTGACGAGACGATAACAAATTAACATCATATATACCACTTATAGAATAATTGGCAAGATCAGAGTATATGTAGAATGTATTGTTGCTCCTGTGATCTCTGTGGAAAGCCTGAACAAAACCATTTCTATAGTTGATGGTTAAGGAATTAAGAGCTTTCCGACTTGCAAATAGAGCCCACGTTACATCCTTCATGGATTCGTACAGCTGCTGAGGCGCAAACATCAAATTAATAGAATTAAATAATGAGAAGCTTGAATACTGCTTCCAAAAAGTAAGAAAGCAAGAGGAGAAAGAAATAACCTCTACTTGTTGAGCTTGATCAACAGGCTTGCTATACTTTCTGATTACATACTCTGATAGCTTGACCTGAGCAGTGGTTATTTCAACAGTAGAATTCAAAATGTTCCACATTCGTAATATTGGTCGCTGCAGAAGTTCATGACGAAGACCAAATGCTAGTGTGTTTAGTGATCTTGTTGTGTAAACTCTGGTAAAATGCCAAGTTAATAAAGTTAGCATTCCAATCAAAATAGCTAGCATGACCTGCATACACCCATAAAGAAAAAGGCCAAATCAAGAATCTGAATATATTTCCACCTCATTTAGCTCAATATATATCTAACCAACACTTGTACTATCTCAAGATGAAAAATCAAGATTCAATTTTCCAACCACGGAAGGGGAGCCTAGGAGCAACGGTACAGTTGTATCAGACTATAGGTCACGGATTCGAGCCATGGAAGCAGCTACTAATTCTTACATTAGGGCAGGCTGTCTAGGTCAAACCCTTGGGGTCCGTCCTGTGTTAACCCGGGATGATGCTTTGTGTACTGGACTGTCATTTTAATTTTAAAACCAGTAAAATATTAGAAGTGGGATATTGAAATAAATTGACAGCTCAAGATGAAAATTAAACAAAGGATTTAATTTAATATGTTTCTAGTAGACTAGCAAGAAGATAAAATAGAAGTTTTTGTGAATCAACAAAGTTGGCAAGCAAAAGAAAAAACAGGCAAAACTGATTGGTACTGTAATAAGAAATATGCATATTTTACACCTCCCCCAAAGAAACGATTTCTCAATAAACAAAATTAGCGTACCATAATAGCAAGACGAACAACGAAAACACCACGGTAAGAAGAGTGACAAATGCTACTGTCGAACTGAAGTTCTTCATCGACTTCAACATCCTTATGGAAGGAAGGAGATAATTGGTTTCTTTTGGAAATATCAGCAAAGCCAAGCATCTTGTAAAGAACCCTTTCAGGCAATGATCCCTTTGGTGTAATTGGAGGTGATGAAGATTCAGAGCTTAGACTAGTACTAGTTTCATAATGTGCCATTAATATTCTTTTTTGTGAAGAATAATCACAAGACTAGGACTTAATTAACAACTTGAGGCATACACATAAATGACACAAGGGGCAGTGTTTGTTAATTATATAAAATTTCTGGTGCAAGTGAATCAATGTCAGCGTGACACTGTCGCTTCCCACTTTATGAACAGTGAGTGGGAGGTGTGGTGTTATTTATTCACTTGCTTCCTCATCCACATACCACCATTTTTTCCTAGACAGTCTTTCCTAGTTGTTTGTCTAAATATTTAATTAGGCTACATAATTCAATTATTTTTTAGTTTTTTACCCAACCACCCACCTCATCAGTAGCGGACACTTTTTTTTCCAACCCGGTATCTAGTACTCCCATTGAAGCCCGATTATATCCGAATTCGCATCGGGTAGAATCCTATTCGGGAGATAGAGGATTTTTATATACCCAGAGTTCAAACTAGAGAACCTCGAAAGAGCAACCGCATCTACTGCACCACATCCTTTGGTGGTACGAACTTTCTTTTATTGTGTGTTACACGACACCCTACAAAGTACCAATTAGGAAACATGTATTTGTACGCTAGACTAGAGACCGTTTGACCATAGATTTTGTCAAAATAAATTTGGGCTTTATTTGACAAACACATGTATGGCCATATATTTTGCTTACATTTTGGCAAAATCAAATCACAAATCCCAAAACCAGCTCAATAGCTGGTATTGGGCCAAAATATTATATTTTTTAAAAATTGCCCCAAACTTTTGTATTTTACAAAAGAGCCCACCATTTATTATTTTGTAATAATGTTGCTTCGTCTTCTCGGATATCTGATAGTGTATCATGTAGTTCATTATAAAAATGATAATTTTGTACCAAATTTATTTATGTTCAGGACTACGGTTTGCGATAATATAATGAATATTATTGATAATGGTACTGTTGGGTATTTGTGATAGTTTACAACTTGTGGGTATAAGTCATGTTTCATGTTTTTCCAAAATAAATTTGGGAAATATATTTTGAAAATTGATGTCCAAATTAAACACATTTTTATCTTCTAACCAAACTTGACCCAAAGCAGATCTTTTTCAAAACAAATTTAAAAATCTATGGCTAAACGCTAGCTAGATCTCCCGAAATAACATAAAGTGAATATCAGATTGAAATAAAAAAGTATAACTTTAGTCCTTGATTCAGATCACCATACAAAATGTATTGTGATAACAGACTGACATTGCTGGTGCAAAATTCTGTGTACGCCTTTGCACCCTATTCCATCGAACCTAAGAAAAAACAGATATTTCATGGTTGGAGGACTTGGAAGTGCTTTGGCATATTTGGATGACTTGGGAAATTTTATTAAGTTCAATAATCCTTCATCCCGTTGTGTTAATGAGATTGAAAAAAATATTAAAAAATTAATTGAAGATTAGTGTTCTAGAGAAAATATTAAATCATATTTTAAACGTTAGAATAAATGTGATTAGAATTTTTAGTTTGAAAGTTGTAAAAAGTCATATAGATTATAGAATCAATTTATGAGTAGAATAGAAATACGTGCCAAATATTTTTGAAGTATTCCAAAATGGATAAGAGTGCAATCTAAAATAGGGCATAAAGAGTAATAGCTCTTAGCTCACTGGTAGATCTTTCACCCAAAAAATTATAAACTATATTAAAAAAGGAGGAAAAAGACTTGTAAAGGTCTTAGTACAACTTAAAACAAGGACATAAATGAAAAGTCAAATGATCTGCCCTTCGCTTTTTAATCAATACCTACTATTTTGGAGTAGCAAGCTGGGTTGCATACAGTGGCGTTTCATATCATAACCTCTGAGTTTAGGAGAAATCCTTGATCATTGAACTTTAATTTTTTAATTTAATCATTCGCAGCTTGTTATTAACTTTACAAATGTGACACAAGGTTTTGTAGCTATTGGTTATTAAGGCTCTTATTCTTTATTTTCTTTTCTTTTTGATCTCTTATGGATTTTTCTGGGAGAGGGGTTTGATATTGTGTGCTGAAAATTACCATTGGATAGATACAGTCATACAGACTAGTCAGCGGTCACCATCGGAACCTTGTACTGGCCATAGCTAGGCAAAATGTAGTTGTCATTGACGACCCATATATTATTGATTTTTGAGGTCACAAAATATCCAAATGTAAGGGGGACATCGACATTATCTCCTATGGATCCTTATATGGACTACACTGCCTTGCTGTGTTGAACTGGACTCCGTGTTTTTTGTTTTGGTGTTACGGACTTACCAGTTACCAGTCGACGTGCAACATCGCATTTGTCATTGCTCTTAAATGCTTTGGAAAAGCTACGCAATATAGGGTGTGTTTGGTATAAAGCGGAAAATGTTTTTTATATCAGAAGAAGCTTTTCAATCTTTCGCACCCTATTCTCCATCCCCACCAACCCCCACTTTACTCGCCCCACCCTAAATACAAATATTATTAATCGTGCTTTCTTTACATGTTATAGATACAAAATGAGTTTTTTTTCTTGATATAAATAAATATTTTTTTTCATTTTTACCAAAAAATATACTTTCCTTTCACGTAGATAATGTATTTTTTTTTCATTTCAACAAAAAGGTATTTTCTTTTCATGATTGAAAAAAGTATTTTCTTTTTTTTTTCATTTAATAGAAATGAGTATTTTATTTTCATGATTTAGAAAAAGTATTTTCTTTTATTTCAATAAAATGAGTATTTTATTTTCATGTTGTAGAAAGAGTACTTTCTTTTTCAATCAAAAAAAATGTATTTTCTTTTTAGCTATGGAGCACAAATTTCAACGTTATTTTTGCGTAAAATGTAAAGCAACATATTAGTTCCTTTGGGTTTGTGTGAATTTTTAGAGACTTGGGGGAAGGGGTGAGGAGAGTACCATAAAAAAATATTTTCCTAAAAAGTATTTTCTATTCTCTAACCAAACACTAGAAAATATTTTTTGGAAAAAGTTTTCAACTCACCAACCAAACAAGGGAAAATAAGTGATAAAACGACTCGTTTTTCATGAAAACATTTTCCTTCGTACCAAATACACCCATAGTTGCTCTAAAAGATAATGACCACAAAATATATACTTTTTGTATATTAACGTATAATATACGTATAATCAGTATCTGACGAAGCATATTTAACCTTGCATTAATTGAAATGTACATTTTTATCCCGTGCTTGTGAATCTTAACAAAATTTACTGAATTTTTAGCAATTACACTATTTAGTTATCCATGAGATATGTTAAGTTTGTCATGTTACTTCATATTTGATAGTAATGTAGAGTTCTAAAAATAGTTGGAATATTACATACTTCCTATTGGATACAGTTTAAATTAATTATCCCTTTACGATTGGAGTGAATCTACGTGACTACACTGTAATATAAAATCTATATATTTAAGAAATTGCATAAAGATACACCTGTGGGGGTACCCTTTGTTACTATTGGACAAATTTCTCCTTTAGTTTTCTTCTTGTTCTCTGCCATAACGCTTATTCTGGGACAAGTTGGAAAAGGAATTCCTAATTCTTACACGGATGAGATTGATCACACCCGATTAGTGAAAAATTCTGACACCAATTATTTACGAGTGAGTATTACACCAAAAATTTACAAGCAAATCGAGGAATGAAGGGAGAGGAATTAGAATATAAAGAAAGAAACGGATTTCGAATTAGAGTAAGGGCACGATATTCTTAAAATAGTCTTTAAGGGTATAATTAAATGGTGTCCAACCCTACACATCCACCCATTTTAGACCATATTTATCTTATCAAAGGATCGGAGAAGGACCCTCTACTTTGATGATACTAAAGTTTTCATTATTTAAGCCGAATTCCAGAGACAAAGAGAACTAAAAAAGATATATAGGTTCACCGCAGAAACCAAAACTTTGAAGAATCCAAATATTCGAAGTAGACAAGCCATGGATTTGAAAGATTGCAAAATATAGGAGACATAACACGTGTATTTTTCTGGAATTACCACCACCAAAAGGCAAAGGGCATCTCTAAATTTTAGAACATTCATAGTGCTCAAGACTGCGTGTGTGTAGATGCGCCATTGGTGCATTACAGTCTGCTACCATAGACAGAATCTGTCAAAGAAATATTAATAGTACTCCCTCCGGTCCAAAATAAGTGATTTTTTGACTTTTTTCTTGTGGTCCAAAATAAGTGATTTTTTCGGAATTCAAGAATGAATTTATTACTTTTTTCCTATATTGACCTTGGCGTAAATAGTGTTGGAATATGTGTTAGGAGTATTTAAGTGGGATAGTAAAGGTTAATATGGTCAATTTTATTGCTAATTAATGTTAAAAGGTGAATTTCTTAATATGCGTGAAAACAGACAAAAAATCACTTATTTTGAACCGAAGGGAGCAGTAAAAAGCGTCAACTCAATTCTCATCATCGTACCTATTATATGAGGACTAAGATATTTTTAGCTATACACTAATATATCCACTCGACCTACTCCCATTGCATAACCTAGCCGCATTTTGAGCGAAAAACAATTTGCTTGATACGCCTTTTTTTTTCTTTTCTTTTTTTTTAGAAATAGTATAATTTTAGCCAATAATAACCGACAGAATATATATATTTTATATACTTTTTGACTAGCGAATACAATTAATTTCGGCTGACCAACCAATTTTGTATTTTGCACATTTCTTATTCGTCATAAAAAAAATTACTTAACACTTTTTTATATTTAAAATTTTGTTTAATCTTCGTTGTTTTGTCCTTACTTTAGGCCCCACTTTATAAAATCAAGTAGTTGTTTGATATTAAAGGATTTTTAGTATTTCGGCATAGCTTTAAAATCAATATAGTTTATTCTTTTTTAAAAATCCCCTGTCATGTCAAAATACCACCAAACGAAATAGGATGGAGAAAGAAGTACATTACCTTGGAATACAGGAAAAAATGTAAGCTTACTAATGCTTAAAGTTCACTCTTTGTAGGCGCCTCATATTGTGGTCGACATCTTGCATCGGATGTTCTTCTATATATACCTTGCAAAACAGAAATGGTGTTCCGCTTTGACACTCAAATCATCAATTTTAATTTCTAAAGGATAGTCAAAATAATATAGTTGGAAAAACAAATAATTAAAGCTCATGTGGCATAAATATGGTGCTTCGATACTCTAGAGTCTAAGGTACGGGCGTTTAATGTTGCGAATTGATTCAGTATTTACCTAAAAGGAAATCAAATTAACTATGTAAGTTTGCTATGCATATATACAAATCAAACAAAATTAATTAAATAAAGATATATATTTTTTCTTCAGTTTTGTCGGTCTTGCTTTTCTCGATTCATTTTTTCCCGCAAGCAAGAAACATGATTTACAGTTGGTCAAATTATAAGACTTATCTTTGACCTAGTGGTCCGATCAGTGACTACTTTCTATAATATAAAAGAAAGAACTTCCTTGGGATTAAACATTAAAATTCCGCTGAGACCAATGGTGTGAAGGGTGAGAGTTCTCCACACCATAGATGAGTGAATGGAAATAAAGTTATATTTGAGGCGGCTATACATTACTCTTTCCCGTTATTTGCTTTTAGCACGCCCATTAAGAAAATATTAAATTCTATACAAAAATATCTATTATGACTAAATTATCCCTAGTTAAATATTTAATGTAAGAAGTAAGAAATTTTTTTAAGAATATGTACATAGGGGTTATTTTGTAAAAACAAATTGAATTCTTTCTTGATTACATAACGTGTGACTTCCCTTTGATACAAATCAGTTTCCACTCTCCAGCAAAATAAACATATATAGTGCTACGGCTCAAAGTATTCCCTAGGTCACACCACCGTCGGCTGCACAATTATTGATCACTACGCAACTGTTAATTACAAAATGTTTTACCAAAGAAGAAAAAAAGAGTGTAGGCTTAATGACATTAAAATATTTAACCATAATCAACGAAAGTGTATACGATTAAAATCGGGGAGTCCGATTTTAAAGCCTCTATGGCACTCTGAGCCCGGCCTTGAGTGGCTCGAAGCAGAGTTTGAAGTTCGACCCCGGAGTATACCCCTCGAGAGAACATGCCGAAGGCTCACTGCGATCAACCTCGAAGCAACATGAATCGATGATCGTCATGGAAAGGCGGGAAATTCCCAAGGACACGTGGCCAGAGCTGATAAAGTCGAAGGGTACAAGTTCGTACTAAGCTATTACACAGTTGTACCAATAGCATTTTCTTGTAATAAGTAGACATGTACTTTGTTGGGATTCCCCCCTTATATATAAAGGGGACCCCTGTCATTTTGTTAGACACATGAATATTCATTGCAATAGAACATTCTCTACCTTTCTCACTTAAACGTGTTCAATAATTACTTTACAGATTTATCGCTCTTTATTTATTATACTTCATTCATTGTTCTTCATTAATTACTCATTATTAAGCGTTATAATCCGACCTCGAGGCCCAGTTTCAGTGAGCTCGAGGCTTAACCTTGTGACAATTTTGGTTTGAGTATCTCACTCTCCTTACTTACACATAGCATTTTTATCTAATATCTAATATTAAAATAAATCACATATTTTTAAAATTATAAATTAAATATAATTATTAATACCGTTTTTTAAGGTAAACAGAAAGGTCTCATGTCCATAAACAATGATAATCAAGGAACAAAGTTTGCGATAGTTTTGATCGTTAAGCAAATCATGAATGAATCTACCACCGGAAAGGACCGAAAAGAAGCTTCAAAGCCGACAAAAAAGTTTGGCAACAACGTCAATGTCAATCGTTTGACACTAGATGAGTATTTGATTCGCTACTTTAGTAGTTTCATAAAGTAATAATTCTTTTTGTGGCTTAGCTAGCTAGTGCTAGTGCTAGTAATTGAAAAGGAGTAGAAACTTTAAATTCCATGTATTTTACTACTTGTGGGTTGGTACCCGCACTATCCACAGGGAAAGATATAATAAATTAAGGACATGCCTTTTTCTCTTCAAACTTAATTCTCTTTTCGTGCCCAATGGCCGTTTCTAAGAGCTGCTTCTCTGTCACCATCTCTTATTATATACTTATAATTGTTTAGTACAACAGGAAGTCATATTCTGTAAAAAAAAAGATTAAGAAAATATTCTCATTTTGCTAAAAATAAATAAATTTGAGTATTAAAGATTAATTATGTAATATTTAAGTGCTGACTGGAACACTAATATGTTGTTACGAGTTTGAGAGAAAAGAAAGTAACATCAACCATAGATAACGAGAGTTATTGTTCTACCTTTTGATGAAAAAATTTCTTAAATTTTATTTTTCTTCATTCAAACACAAAAAGGTATTGAACTTATTTTTCGGGAAAAAAAAGAATCAAAAAGAATATTTGATGTCATACCAAACACATTATCTCCAATGTTTTTGACAATATACAGAGTGCAAACAATGACCTAATTTGCTGATCAGACCCTCATCAAAGTTTTAGTCCTTGACACGATTAACAGCACTGGCTTAATTCATAAGTAGAAAATCTAATATATAGTGCCATGTTTCCATGAATCCACACAACATAACATGGTTTGTCATCTGGGACCCAAAAGTAACATAGTAAGATCCGAATGGCAATGTGGAAAACTATCTAAGAACATTAATGGAGTCTATTTCATCCATTAAATAACATCAAATGGGGCACTATAGCATGCAATTTCATATTATCTTCGTACCCACATGTCAAGTAATTAAGAAGTTTCTAAATGATAATACAGAAAACGATGTTTACCAAACTGATGAGATACATTTTAAAAAGGAGAGTGATTTGTGACATAATATCCAGCCTCTAAAGTCTAAGCCAAGTATACTTGTGATAGCCAGATAAGCTAATAATTTATAGACGCTAAGGGACGAGTAGTTGTGTTTATATTTACTTAGGTGCTAATATTTTAAGAATAAGTAATCTTACTTTGAGCAAAATAGACATTAGATAGCCACAAATCTTCACAATCGCACTAAAGTTAATTATTTAATATGGAGATGAGAACACAAATAAAGTAGTTTAACTTAATATGATGGCGCAAATATATATAATATTCAAATGCTTAGTCCAAAGTCCTTGAATATGAGAATAGTGATAAATCTACAGGCTCTGCTTGCCAGCATAATATGAGAATTGTGGTAGTTTTATTATAGCCAATGTGCAGCATAAAACTGGACAGCTAGAAATTACCAAAATCTTTCATAGAAAAAAGTCCACTTATTTGTATCAGTTCTTCTTTTGGGTGTGTTTGGTATGACTAGAATAATTATCCTGATTGTCTTAAATTGTTTGCTTTCTTCAAATAGGTGAAAGCAACTCATGTGTCCTTTATTGGAATAAGTCACTTTCTATAACACTTGTTCCTACTAAATGTATTCGTTAAGGCTTATTATTCACAGCTATCACCAAAAATGTACCCTCTGCCCTATGCCCCTATCGCCCTCGTTCTGTTACCATCGTATGTACCTATCTTACCTACCAGTATTTACTGTCTATCATTATTTTCCAGTTTAATGATATGAATGTATCCTGCTTTCATAACAATATTCTCACAGGTAATAAATCTGAACAACAGTAGTAACAAAATGCGCAGCAGGGAGAATAACATTACATGCATGATTGCAACTAAATATACAATAAATTACATATCACATGTGTGTTTACTCAATGATTAAAGCTACTATCAGAACATGAATTGTTTGCTGGTGTCCATTCCCTCTTCCAAAAAAAAAAATACACTAATGCTAGAGGGTGAAAAGTACAAATGGAGGTGGATTGATGTGGAAAATTGCACCTACAACAAAGACTATAATCCTTATCCTTAATAACATAACATATATGGAACTGGAAAAATCTAAAAAGAGGGCCTCAATTGACAGCTCTGCCAGTGAAAAAACAAACAAGATCAGTACTTTGAGCTCTTGGCCTTCTTAACAGTAGCAGCTTTAGCACTAGACTTAAGTTGGGTGGCGCGATTAAAGGAACTTTTGGGGTTAAGAGCCTTTCTGATCTTAAACACAGTCCAGGCAGTCCCAACAGCATGCCCTGCTGCATCAAGCCCTTCGGTTGCTACTTTTGCTGCCTCTTCTCCATACCTACAAAACCCCATTCACTTATGACATAGTGTGATTTCAGTAATCCAAAAGTTCTAAGCAGCATATATTTATCTTACAGTAACATAGTGTGATTTCAATTAGTTGAGTTCGTTGATGACTCGTGATAAAACAAGTTGCAATGTGTTCGAATGGTAAGACTAGACTAAGAAAAAAAGGCATATAGCCAGGAGAAGTCATCACATACTGAAACATAAGTGTCACCAAAGTTAAGGAGGGGAAACATTTTGCTTTTCCTTAAAGTCTCCTATGTTGTACATTTTTTTCTTCAGTACATCTACAGTTTGAGCTTTACCTCTGCGAAACAAGCTCAGTCGTCACAGTGGACGATGTTGACATCACATTCTTTCCAGCTACTTCAACAGCGTCGTATATTCTGCCTATAACAAAGACAAGTTAGGCTCCTCTCAAAAGAAAATATTATACATATGTAGACAACAAACTGATTGCAATTTGCTATAGTTAAACTTAAAATATGTAAACAAATTCTCAAAGTTAAAGTTGTTATTTGACAGTTATGTGCATGAGAAATCAACTTTTAATGCAGAAAGTATTTGAACAAGATGAGTTCATCAATACAGCAAAAACAACTTAAATGTTAACTTATAGTAATAATTTAAACAGCATAGTCTCCTCCTTTAACATTGAATGCAACCCCATCAATACAGAGCTAACATTGGCACTTCTAGTGATGTCAAGAGATGCAAATTTTTCCTGATCTTTACTTAAGAAACCAAAAATAAAAATTAGGCTCTTTGCTTTTCCTTCAATCTCCTGTTTGTTTCTTTTGGTTAGATTCTCTTCTCTTCATTGAAACATCATTACCGACCAGAAAATCTGCATGCAGAATCAGGCACACAACCTGAGATTTCTTCTCTACCTTCTCACTCAGAATCCAGAGATTTAGCCACATATAATATTATCTGTAATAACCAAACTATCAAACTCTAAGTGAGAGACAAAATGGTCAGATATCCAATGGACAACTCAGGAATATCCACAAAACTAGAAGAAGCAAATGGCCAACTAGTAATAGTTTGTAATTAAGGAGGAGTTGTTGTTGTGGAAGTTAAACGTGTTTGTCCTAGCTGATATTGCATGTCACATGTGATAATCTGAAGCTAATCACTATATGACACTTGAATTGTGATGATTTGATGTTCTTATTCAATAGTGACAAAGTGCTTTTTTGTTTGAAGGATGTCCAAGCAAAGAGGGAGTAACTTGAAGACCAAGGGAGTCACAAATGAAGCAAAACCAGATTGGCGCCATAGAGCAAGCCGTAAATATGGAAAAGGATGTAACCATTTATATCTTTCTACATGTCCTTGATGCTTCAACTTTTACATTCTCTAAAAAAGTCTTATCTGATACATGTAAGTGCCTGTGAATGTGATAGTACAGGGACTATGCGATGCAGTTAAGCTATAAATTCAATTCCTTTTGTCCTGAAGCTATATTAAAAATAAAATAAGTCAAAAATCGCTGGATAGCAAATGGTATACGGACATACAATCAAACTCGGTAAAGAAAAATGGAAGACTTTTGACTTACAAAATCCATCCAGAGTAGCAAGGACCATCTCCCCTGGCATCATGCGGAAGAACTTTTTTCCAACTATGGAATTTGCAACTGAACTAGTGAAGAATCCTGAAACCTGGAGAACTCCAGAAAGAACTCCAATTGCCACTTTCTCAGTCATCTTAGTTACTCTCTTAACCCTGAAAAACACACCGCAACCTGAGTAAAAAGTTTATTCTTCTCCTACATGATTTACAGCTAGGCATATGAGTATCCCTGATAATCTTATTGAATGTACACGTACATCAGCAACAGCTAGCTCAAACATAGAAGCCTTGTTTGACATACTTCCTATTTCCCATGTGGGGAAACAAGATAGAAGTCTAGGTATTGAGGGATTTAATTTATCTTGTACTATAAATTCTAACTAGCATCTGAAAGTGGCAGCTCCTCATAAAACAGTGCCAGTATACTGGCTTGCCGAATTATAGGCTTTATGTACCGAAATAGAAAGATTATCTCAGTTGCTGAAGCTATTCATTGAAACAGCAAGGAAAGATCCATTAACATTTCAAACTGAAAAAACAGTATCAATACACTTCTTAGCCAAATTTGTCAAAGAGAAATTTTTTTAGCCAGACAGTTCAGTAGGGATAATCTGCAATCTCTCAAAAAACGAGGCACTGCAAGCATTTGTCATAGTAGTATTCTTTTTTCTCATTCAGTAACATACAACTATTCATCCTCTTATTTTTGTTCCATGCCTAACTCAAATGATAATAAGTAAAAGAATCATGGTGAATACCCGGTATCTGTTTGACAAAGTAGAAGTGCCCAAGTAATATCCAACTTTGCTATTCTACTCTTTCAAAATCCCAACTCAATTGATACATGTGAAAAGAAAATAAAGTAGAAACCAAAGAAGAAAAAGTTGAAACTTCCTAGGGAGAAAAGGTAAGCTAAATCTGTAACACCCCAGACTTCACATCGGCAAAACACAAGAGGGAAGCTGGGTATATAAGTAAATAAGTATTAGACCCTAGTGATGCGTTTAACTCGTGAGGGCCCAGACCCAGAACGGACAATATCACTAGCGGGTTGTGCTGTTACAAAATCTTTACAAAAGAATGTAGAAGACTTTCTGCAATGCAATCAATAGTGAGGCCAGTGCGAAACACAATAAAAAACTACTCCTATTTTGTCAATGTGGATAAACAAAAGAAAAGATTTTCCTTGGTATTTTGGCTGCTTTATCCATCACTAGAACTCAAGAGGGAGCCTTGGTATAAATTTCAATTACCTGGCAAAAAATTAAGAACCCACTAGAATGCTAATCAAAATGAATAACAATAACAGCAAAGCAAAGAAATTAATCTAACAGTCAACATAGGTAAGCAGATGATCATCAACTATTATAAGGTCACCATACCTTTTGATCCTCCTCAACGTCTCAGGCCTAATCTCGGCCTTAGTCCCTGAAGTCATCCTCTGCTTTAAAACCTCATTTCCTCGCTTCAATCCTTCCATTGACACATCTCCACACCACAAAATCCCCTTGATCAGCTGTCCTGATCCTGCAGCAACTAACTTTGCAGCTGATCCACTGTATTCCTCCACATTGGGCGCCAACGTGGTCCAGTATTGAGCGCAACGTTCTTCCAACACCTCCTTCTTCTTCTCCGACTTCAAGTCAGCCGGAGACAACTCCCTTGCCACTGTTCCTCCAATAGCCAAGGCCGCCTTTTCCTCTACCTTCTGAACAGAAAAGGTGCTGTAACTTTTCAAAATAGCATCCAGCTCCTTCAACAATGCCTCCTGACCCTTGGAAGCAATCGTCAATCCATAATTCAACGACTCATTCACGGTGTCCTTATCTTTCTCTTTTTTACCCTTATATTTCTCTTTTTTACCCTTTTCTTTCTCGTCATCACTGGAATCCGAATCATCCTCTTTCATAGCTTGAAACGAGAAAAAATAATGCGAATCATCCAATTTCACAGCGGCCAGGTCCTTAGTTAACGGCCATTGGATCTCGTCAGCTACACGAACAAGGATAGCAACCGTACTGTTATCTTGCAAGAGACGAATCAGAGATAAATCTCCAGTGGCTAGCTCAACGGAGTAATGCTTATCGATCAAATGGACGAGGACACCAGGGATAACGAGAAGTGTTTCTTCGAGGGATTCAGGAGGGGCGGATGGAGCAGATGGGGTAGTTTGGTAATCGTCGGGGATGAGTTTTTCGGTGAGGTCCTTTTCGTCTATTGTTGGATAAAGATTGGGACGAGAAGAAGAGGTTGATTGGATATTTGGATCATTGTGAATGACCTGTGGATACAATGGGGCTTTGTGTAGATTAGGGTTCTGAGAAGCCATTGGAGAGCTGAGAGAAAATGTTAGGAATAGAGGAAAAGAGAATAGGAAGATGGATGTTTTGGAGGAATAACAGGCAAACATGAAGAGACACGTGGCAGATTTGTTTGCCTGAATAACTGCTATAACTGTCATGAATTTCCCGCGCAAGCCCATTTGGATTTTCTTTTCTTTTAAAAAAAAATTGTGTTAGAAATTTAAAAAAAGTTACTCCATAAATCTTTATTTTAAAAAATATATATTTGAAACTTTATATAGGGTAAAATATGCTATGTTAGGAGGCCGTCCAAAAGAGGGACACGTGGAACCTAAAACAGGGGATAGCTAAAACCAAAGGCAATTGTCATGTCTGTCACCGGAAAGAATAATACTCATAAAGATGCAATACATAATTTTCGCCCGATAGCATTTAATGGAGAATATTCCACAGCATTATGTGTGCTACCCGTTACAGAGAATTTATGCTCACTATTACACCCTCCTGAATGGCCCTCATAATTTATATTAAAGAAAGACATGATCCTAGGACCTTGTTCCCTAGGTGCAACTATAAGCAGTGAGCTCAGTTATCATTGTAAAGGTCATGACTTTCTTGGCGAACCTACGCTATAATCAATAAAAAGTTTTATACAATTTTACTTTCATGTTTTTCGTTTTCATCACTGTTGTACCCGGAAACTCTGCTCGCGAATCATTATTCTTCGTGATTTTATCTTCATTTCAAGTCTAAGTATTGTGTATTTTCTTAAGTATTTTATTATTTCATGATCAAATTAATTCACTTGTCTAGACACCATGTATAAGTTCAATTGTACAGTTTTACAGGAAAATAGTTTGGCACCCACCGTGAGGCCTAGACAACCGTGTACGTGTTTTGGTTATTCATTAGCAAAAAATCATAAGAAATGGCGAAAAATGGTGTTAACAACACACACAATCCTGAGGTTCAAAGGGACCAGCCTCACCTCGAGGATTCAGTCAATGACACCCACAACGAGGGACATGACCACGTCGTCCACGACAAACGGTACCCACAATATGTTCGGGAAGAAACCCTCGATGATGCCGAAGAGGAACATGTTGTTGAGGTGGTAAGTGTCCCACAAGAACAACATGTGATCATTCTAGGCCACCTCACGGGACAAGATAAGGTTATGACGGAGTTGAAGAAAGCATCGTCGGGAGCTTCGAATAACGCGAACATATGAGATCTGGTTCCTCCCGGTGCTCCCGCAAATCAAAACGTAGAGGGTCGACAACAACACCCCAAGGGGAGAAGTTGGCGTCGATGGGGCTGGGGGAGCAGATCTGGCCCCAATAACGAAAATGATCCCTTCAAGAATGAACTCTTACGGTTTACGAGGGAAGTGAACGCCAGCATAGACCAAATCCCGAGCACACCACAAGTGCTAAAAGGTCCGGACTCAAAGATGTATACTCAATTTCCATACAAGCCAAGCGCACACCAGAATTAATCCCGAGGCGGTTTAAAATGCCTGATGTGCCAAAGTATGATGAAACTTCAGACCCTGAGGAGCATATTACCACCTATACAACGGCGGTGAAGAGGAATGATTTAGCTCCTCACGAAATTGAATCTGATTTGCTGAAGAAATTTGGAGAGACTCTCATTAGGGGAGCCTTGACGTGGTATTCATTGTTACCCGAGCATTCCATAGATTCCTTTGAGATGCACGCGGATTCTTTTATTAAGGCTCAGGGGCAGAAAAGTGCAGGCCCGAAAGGTCGACATATTCATAATTGCACAAGGAGAATCCGAGTTGCTGCGAGAACTCGTTACCCGATTCCAAAATGAAAGAATGTTGCTCCCGATTACTCCAAATGAAAGGGCGGCTGAAGCATTCACGAAGGGACTGAATCCGAAAAGTTCGGACGCTTCCCAAAAATTGAAGGAAAGCATGCTTAAGTTTCAAGCAACGACTTGGGTGGATGTCTACAATCGGTCCTAATTAAAGATAAGGATCGAAGATGATCAAGTTGGCTTCCCATCATCAACAAAAGGACGGGAGAAGAACAGAGAAAAAAAAAAGACGATCTCTACACGTACAGATGATCTTCGAGGGGCCGACTTTTGCCCTACGAAGGGACCAAAGGCCGCGGAAAAGGCTTCTGTTCAGCGGACAGGTTCGCCATCGATAGAAGGATAGATCGCGGTCATAACAATAGATCATTGCCGGACAAAGAAACGTCAGGTACGCGGGATCCTTCCTACCCCAAGCCATCAGAATATAATTTCAATGTCAGTGTAGTAGAGTTGGTGTCAGCCATGAGAAACATCAAAAAAGTACGATTTCCGAAGCCAATGATATCTGATCCCAGCTAGAGGGATCCCAACTTGTGATATAAATACCACAAGACGAATGGCCACCGGACAGGGGACTATCGACATATCCAGGAAGAAGTGGCAACATTGTTGAAGAATGGACATCTTAGAGAATTCTTAAGTGATCGGGCTAAGAACAACTACGGTCGCAACCAGGATAACGTGGAACCCTCAAAGGCAGGAGAAGATCCTTTCGACAAACGATCAACATGATCTTTGGGGGAACGAAATCAACGGGGTCACATTCTCGGCATCAAAAAAGATGAAGGTATCAATAACCTATAGCAAGAGACTCCAGGAAGTTTCCGAAGATGACATCACTTTCATGGAGGAAGACACATGCGGATTGTTGCTACCTCACAATGATGCATTTGTAATTTCTTTAAATTTGCCTGACTTTAAAATCAAGCGTGTTCTAGTGGATCCACGAAGTTCGGCCAACATTATACAATGGAGAGTATTGGAGCAAGTTAAACTCACGGGAAGCATCATTCCGACCACAGAACTCCTCGCAGGATTCAACCTTGCGAGTGTGACAACCCGAGGAGAAATCTTGTTGCCCACAAAAGTCGATGGGGTGATAAAAACGACTCATTTTGAAGTGGTAGATGGTGACATGGGATATAAAAATATTCTGGGAAGACCATGGTTGCAGGAGATGAGAGTTGTACCGTCAGTATATCATAGTTGCTGAAATTTCCTACGCCCAAGGGAATCAAACAGATAAGGGGCGATCAACTGGTAGTAAGGGAGATGAATGCAATTTCAATTTCTAGTAGCAAAGGGAAGGAACACCCGACATAGCAACTACAAGAACTGGCGCCCGCTCCCGAATCGAATGAATTTAGCCCATGGGTATAGGCATCAGAATCTTATCAGGTACTAAGGTATTTCCAGGTACCAGAAGAGACGGATGCAACAAATCCAAAGCGGAAGAGCTCGAGCAAGTTGCATTGTTTAAGAATTCTTATAAAGGAAACTCCACTAGGGGACAAGACTGCACCCGAGCTCATGTGTCCCAATGGAGGTGGACATACACAAGAAAAGATTGGATCCCAATATCCATCTGGTAAGACAAAATAAACGCCCTATTACGGAAGCCAGGAACAAATTTATCAAAGAAGAGGTAACCCGTTTACTAGATATCGGTTCGATCCGAGAGGTAAAGTATCAAGACTGACTAGCTAATGTAGTAGTAGTTCCTAAGAAGAACAATAATTTTGTATGTGTGTAGATTATAAAGATTTAACTAAGGCATGCCCAAAAGACTCTTTCCCACTACCAAACATTGACCAAACGATTGATGTTATCGCCGGGCACGAGTTAATGAGTTTCCTCGATGCTTATTTCGGGTACAACCAAATTAAGATGAACCCGGAGGATCAGGAAAAGACTTCGTTTATTATGAATTTCGGTACATATTGATACAATGTGATGCCTTTCGGGTTGAAGAACGCTGGAGCCACTTATCAGCGGCTCGTAGACAAGATGTTTGAAAAACAAATAGGGAAAACTATGGAAGTATATATAGACGATATGCTCGTTAAGTCTTTAAATGCAGGTGATCATATTAAGCATCAACAAGAAACTTTTGACATCCTAAGGAAGCACAACATGAAGCTTAACCCCGAGAAGTGCACGTTCGAGGCCAGCTCCGGTAAGTTCCTAGGATTTCTAGTATCATAAAGGGGGATCGAGGTAAACCCCCATAAGATTAGGGCCATCGAAGACATTTCGGATCAACTGTCAGGCATGAAAGAGGTCCAAAGACTCACGGAGAGAGTGGTCGCTTTGAGCAAATTCATTTATCGGTCAACAAAGCAGTGCCACCGTTTCTTCGCACTGCTCAAAAAGAAAAACAACTTCAAATGGACCCCAGAATACCAGCAGGCTTTGAGAGATTTAAAAAGGTATTTGTCAAGCCCTCCATTACTTTCGAATATGAAAGAAGGTGAAACACTGTTGGTATACCTCGCAGTCTTCGAAGTATCGGTAAGTGCAATTTTGGTTTGAGAGGACGAAGGTACGCAATCTCCTATTTATTACGTTAGTAAAATTTTAACGGGGGAAGAAACTCGCTACCCTCACTTGGAGAAGATGGCCTTAGATCTCGTAGTAGCCGCTCGGAATCTGAGGCCTTACTTCCAATATCACCCAATAGCTGTGGTGACCACATTTCCCCTGCGCAATATCCTTCACAAACCTGAACTGTTGGGTAGGCTGGCCAAATGGGTTATCGAAATGAGTGAATTCGACATAGAATATAAACCAAAGACTGCGGTTAAGTCATAAGCTTTAGCTGACTTTGTGGTCGATTCCAGTCCGAGATTGCTGCCTCTAGAAACCAAAGAGGTAGTCATGGTGTCAGAATCGACATTAGGAGTTTGGACCTTATTCACAGACGGAGCCTCCAACGTAAAAGAGTCTGTGCTTGGCATAATATTAACCACGCCTTCGGGATCAAAACGTTCCATTTAACTAACAGTGAAGCAAAGTACGAGGCTTTGATTGCAGGACTTGAACTGGCCCAGGGACTAGATTATGAGGTCATAAATATTAAGTGTAACAGCTAGTGGTAAATTAGATCTACGGGATCTTTGAAACCAAAGAAGAGCACATGTAAAAACACTTGGTGAAGGTCCAGGCTCTTCTGGCTCAATTTCGCGAGTGGTCGATCACTCACATCCTGAGGGAAGAAAATGCAGAAGCGGATGCACTGGCCAACCTCGGCTCGTCAACGAAAATGAAACGATCAAAATCCGGATAGTAATACAACTGATGCACTGATCCTGGATGCATATAGTTATTACAAGGTCAATTCTACTTATTTGGTCTGAGACTGGAGGACTAGATCATCAATTATCTCGAGCACGGGAAATTGTCCGAAGATTCCAAGGCGTCTCGGGCGCTGCATGTCAAAGCAACATGGTATAGCTTTAAAGGAGGAAATTGTACAGAAAATCTTTCCAAACCCGTTGGCCCGATGTTTGGGAGCATCTGAAGCAAATTTGTTATGCGAGAGGTCCACGAAGGTCTGCGTACACACTACCCTCCTAGAACTCATTTATGGGAATACGTTGGATTCGTTGTTGTCTTTGTTGAGAGGTCCACGAAGGGATATGTGGAACCATTCGGACGCAGATGCCTTAGTGTTAAAACTAGTAATGGCAGGATACTATTGGTCGCACATGGAACAAGACGCCAAAGCTTTCGTACAAAAATGTGATAAGTGCCAATGCTACGCACCGCTAGTACATCAACTGGCGGAACCATTACATTTAGTCTAGTCTCTGTGGCCGTTCATGAAGTGGGGGATGGACATAGCCCGACCGCTGTCGCCGGCTCCCGGTAAGGTAAGATGTCTATTGATTTTAACTAATTATTTTTCTAAGTGGGTAGAAGCAGGTCCTTATCAGAAGACCGACGAATGCGAAGTGGTGGATTTCTTGTGGGAAAACAGAATCTGCAGGTTTGGAATACCAAAAGAGAAAGCATGTGACAATGGGCTGCAATTGTCACACTCCTTTTCTACCCCCGAAAGATGATATGTTATGGATTGTGGGTTTAATGAATTTTTTCAATTGAAGTGACAAATTTGAGTAGGGATTATTTTATTTCCAGAGTCGCCACTTGGAATTAATTTTTTGGTGTTCCAAGTCACCCTTTATTTGAATCCCAAGTAAAAGGAAGGTTTGACTCTATTTTTATCGGTCCGCGAAAACAAAGTTCGGGTAAGGAATTTTGTTGATCGAGGAGAAGGTGTGAGGCATCCCGAGTCCCGTGGTTCTAGCACGGTCGCTTTATTGACTTAAAACTTGGGTTGAATTAATTTTGGACAAACTGTGATTTATATTATTTTCATGTTTTAACTATCCGCTTTTAATTATTAAAAGTATTAAGGAAGGATTTGAATAAAATTGTCCTAATCGCACCACGCAAGCGAATGTGCGACCGAGATGAATTTATTAAATTTGTCGTAACAGCGCTACGCAAGCGAATCCGCAGTTATGACAAAGGACTAGCACGCTATTATTTTCAGAAAGGTTACTATATTGTGCTTTGAGAAAATTGATTTTTTGGAAAATTATTAAATGTTACTACCGCGCTACACAAGCGAATCCGCGATTATAGCAAAGGATTTATTAAATTAAAGATTAACTAAAACTAATTAGATAATGGTATGAGATTATTGAATTAATTTATTGAATGCTATTAAAGTGTGCCTACTATTTGCCTAGCGTTTAGATTGATAAAAAAAATGCTTAAACTTTTTTTATTTATTATTTATTACTTATTCGAACAAAAAAAAGGAACAAATAGGACATTATAAAATATTATTTTTTAACTAATGCAAGATATTAAACCCGGGTAAGCTTATGCTAAACTTTCATGGTTTTGGGCCACTTATTTTATTTAAGAACAGAGAGATTATTGATTTTAAGGAAAACCCCGCTTACTTTCTATTGTCATTGGGCCTACAGATTTTAGCTCATTTGGCCCATGTTGCTTAAGAGCCTCAATGACCAACACAACACAAAGTGACAAGTATTCTTCTAATCCCAAATTACTCATCACGTTGATGTCCACATTAAAATTATTTTTCATAAAAGAAACTCACATGCTAATTATTATCTCTGCTCTTTCATCTTCTTAATCAACTTATTTCTCAAGGACTAACATAATATTTCTACTCATTTATACTAATATGACACTAATCAGACTACAAACTCATTAGTAATGTAAACACCTTAAGCATTTGAATCTACTTTAATAATAACAAATCGCAACTAATTATAAAAACTACAAAAAAAAATGGTAATACTTTAATGCTAAATAAAAGAACCATATTATAACATTATGTTGACTGTAATTTAAAGCATCAAAACATTTGAAGCTAGAAGTGTTTCCTAGATATTATACATGAACCTTAAAAGTAACTCACAAAAAAGATCCAAAACTAAACAAACATGGTTAAAAATGAGGTCTTTATCTTTTCCTTAAGCTAAGTAAACTTAACCAAATGCAATTTCAATCATAAATATAAAGAAGAAATGATAATTGAACTAATTTCTAATATATTTACATGATGATAACAATAATATAACATTCATCTTGAAACAAAATCAAATCTAACATGTTCCATCAACCAAACCAGGATCAAATCCTTCTTATTATCATCAAGAATCTGAAATATAAGAATTTGAAAGTTACCTGGTTTGCAGAATGATAAAATACAGCCGTGCAGCAACAAAAATTCAACAGCAAATACAGTAGAAACAACAACAACTCAAGTTTTAAAACAACCCAGAAAACTCAACAAAGATGCTTGAAACTAGTAGCTATCAACTTCACACGTTGCCTAATGGATATTTCTATTTTGTGAGAGTTTTTGCACTCAAATAGTACTCACCAAGATCTGAAATTTCAGCTTGTTAAATATATTAAGCTACTGATTTTTCTTCAAGATATGTCTTTTTTTAGAGTGTAAGAGATGATCTCTCAATGTAAGATAGAGTGTGATCAAAAGTGTCTTTCTAAAGCACAAGAAAGACTCTTTATAGGAGAGGAGGGACATGAATTATTATTACAAATTTGTACAATGGACAGATTTTAAACATGTGCCCTACTTCATCTTTTACCTTTTACCCTTCACAAACTAATATCAAACTAACTAACCAATTCAAAACAATATAAAAACAGAAAATTCAGCATTCAACTTAGCCAATTAAACTAATGTTGATATGATTAATCCAATAAAAATAAAAAAAATCTACGATTAGGCAAAAACATGTATTAATGGTGACATATTCTGATTAACTTAAACAAAAGCGAAATCAGAAATTAGACTAAACACGAAGTTAAACAAAAACAGAATTTAATTTACAAAAACAAATGACAGAAAAACAGAAAAATTAAAACTTTAGAGGAAAGAATAAGGGTTCGAGGTTTTTACCAAGTTCAGGTCTTTCGACGTCGATTCGATAAATGAGGCGATGCCGAGGATGCCAAGTGATAGTTGTCCGACCCCGAGGCGCATGTTTCTTTTTGGCAGACGCTAAACCAATAGATTCTGGCGTCTTTCCAAAAAGAAACAAGTGCCTTTGGTCGAAAAAGAAAAAAAAATAAGAAACAAGAAGAAAAAGAATGGAGAAGCAATAGCGGCAGCGGCGGAAGAGGCGGCGGGCAGTGGGGTGGCCACTGAAGGTTGGAGTTTCGGGTCAAGACCAATTTGAAAAGATAGAGTGGAAGGAGATCTATCCGTCCATGTATGCACTGTAGGGTGGTGGTGGCCGGAGCTTCACGAATTTGGGCAAAAAGGCGGTGGCTAGGATTTCTTATATCTAAAATTCGTGGAGTTTGAGGGGTTGTTAAAGGATTTCGTTTGAAGATATGGAAATAGGAGGTTGTGGAGATTATATGGTGATATTTTGAGTTCAAACGAAAAGTTTCCGGCGGTGGCCAGTGGCGAAGCCACGGCGCCGCCGCTGCAAGGAGAGAAGCGGCAAAGAGGAAGGAGAAATAAGAAAAGAGGGGCTCTAGGGTTTGGTCTTTTAGAAAAATGGCAAAAAACTGATTTTTGGAGTCTTTTATATGACAAATAAATTGATTATAGGCCATTGGATCAAGGACAAAGGAAGGCCGAGATTGAATCTTGGTTTCACTTATCAAAACGACGTAGTTTAGGTACGAAACTACGCCGTTTTGTGATCTACTGGCAACCCCTTTATGGATTAGCCATTGCATTTTTGGCCACTTAAATCATTTCAGTTTTGGCCTAATGCCCTTAATCCTACTTATTAAACTAAATTTACACAAATAAATGAATAAATTAACTTATTCAAGTGATCAATTAACTAGATTAATTGTGATGACCCGAAAAGTCATCCCGTATAATTTTATCTAAATCTGTGTGTCGGGGCAGTGAAAGCCTCCTTCTTATCTCACCTTGTGGTGTAGCGCAGTCCGGGCGCGTAGCCGGGAAGCCTTTATGTGAAAAAGATTGATGAAATAATGAAATTTTAAATAAAACTGTTTTCTGAAAAACTATAAAGGCTGTGGAAAATAAATATGATGGAAACTTGTGTAATTGAGGCCCGTACTATGGTGACGGAGCCAGGATGAATCCAATATGTTTAAATTGAATATCTGTGAAATTGGTGAGAGACAGAGTTGAATTTGATGAGATTTGAACTGAAAGTGGGAAAATGTGAAGGTTGAGAAAGGTTGAGAAATTTCATGTGATTTGAGGTGTAATTCGATGTATATGATAGTGATTCGGTGTTTTGAATACTTGAATAAGTCCGTAACGTATTTCTGAGGTTGTGTGCACTTTTATTTGAGGTTCCGAGGGCTCGGGATAGTTTCGGGTAGGTTCCGGGTTGCCTTACACTGAAATTCACTGAGTATTGCAGATGCAGTAACAGGTCTCTGAACCTGGGAGCGCGGTCCGCGGTGCTCCCTTAGCGGCCACGGTCGCCTTATCGTGGACCGCGGTGGAAGACTTCAACGAGACCTGCAGCAGCACCGGGGTCGCGGTCGCTTTACCGCGGACCGCGGAGGTCGAACTTCAGAGAACCTGCAATAAGGCCTTCGCGGACGTGGTCGTCTTACCGCGGTGGAGGCCTGGGAGGGGGTACCTATAAATAACGTAATGTTCAGCTATTTTCCACTTTTCAAAAACTCTAAAACGTAAGAGGCGATTTTCTAAACACTTTTCTTCTTCAAAAACATTGGTAAGTGATTTCTAACTCAATTTCTTTAATCTTTAACTTCTTTTTACAAGATTGCATTCTAGAATCTAGAGTTTTCATGGGGAAATTTGGAATTTTGGGGAAAGACCTAAGAATATCAAAATTTGAGAATTTAGACCTCAATTTGGGGTCGGATTCCAAAACCAATTATATACCCGGGCTCGGGGGTGAATGGGTAATCGGGTTTTGGTCCGAATTTCGGGTTTGGACCAAGCGGGCCCGGGGTCGACTTTTGACTTTTTTGGGGAAAACTTTAGAAAACTCATTTCCATGCATTAGAATTGATTCAATTAGCCTTTATTGATATAATTAAGTAACTTGTGGCTAGATACGAGCGTGTTGGTGGCGGAACCAAGAGGTAAAGCGGTAGTTGAGGCTTGATTTGTGTTCGAGGTATCGAGGTAAGTGTTTGGCCTAACCTTAGCTTGAGGGAATAGGTATAGAGTCTATGTGCTATGTGTTGTATCATGTCCAATGTATAGGTGAGGTGACGAGTACCTATATGTTGTGGTCAAGCATGCCCGTGAGTCGAACTTGATAATTTATACCGTGTTATTGATATTCTTTGTGTTATGACTAAATGGTTAATTGGGAGTGATACATTGAGGTTGTTTCATGAAGTGGAGAGTTAACGATTATTTGTTCGGTTGAGAATTTTACTGTTGAAATGATTACTTCTGAGTGAGATTGGTTATAGCTGAGTCCCTTGCCGGGATGATAGAATTTTGTTGATCATTTCTGTACATTTAGAACTTCTCATTGTTGAACCTTCATATTGAATTGTTGTTTCTGTATATACTATGCACGAGGGGACATTCCGTGCCGAGTAACTGTGAGGCTATGCACGAGGGGACATTCTGTGCCGAGTGATTTTATTATTTATCGCACGAGGGGACATGCCGTGCTGAGTGTTTATTATTTATTGCACGAGGGGACATTCCGTGCCGAGTGATTTTATTATTTATCGCACGAGGGGACATGTCGTGCTGAGTGTTTATTATTTATCGCACGAGGGGACATTCCGTGCCGAGTGATTTTATTATTTATCGCACGAGGGGACATGCCGTGCTGAGTGTTTATTATTTATCGCACGAGGGGACATGCTGTGCTGAGTGTTTATTATTTATTGCACGAGGGGACATTCCGTGCCGGTGACTGTGAGGCTATGCACGAGGAGACATTTCGTGCCGAGCGATTGTGAGGTTATGCACGAGGGGTCATGTCGTGCCTTTTTCTGTGTATACTCGTTTCGAGATGCTAATTCCTCTCTTTACTTCTACATTTTAGTTCTTATCTTATTCTGCTGTTTTGGAAATTGTTATTCCCTTTTATCCCCAGCATGTTCTCCCCATACCTGTGTTTACTTGCTTATTTCCTGTCATTTCTTCCTGTCATATTATTGAACTGTTCAGGTATTATTTGTTGTCGTGTCCTAGCCTCGTCACTACTTCGCCGAGGTTAGGCTCGGCACTTACTCAATACATGGGGTCAGGTGTACTGATGCTACACCTGCACATCTTTATGTTGTGCAGACTACGCAGCCGGACCCGGTGGACATTGATGGGGGGAGTATCCTTCAGTCCATTCAGGAGACATCGAGGTAGTCCCGCAGACGTTCGTCGGCCTTGGCGTCACCTCTTATCCTTCTTATTCAGCCCTGTCTTATTCTATAGTTCAAAGACATTTATATGTATTTATTTTCAGACCTTTGTATTTAGTAATCTTTTAGACTGTTCGTGAGTTAGTGACACCAGTTCTGGGTTATGTTTACGGGATTTATTTCCGAGGCTTGTTATATAGTTCTGAAAATTGTTTAACTTTCATATTGTTAATCACAGTTGCCTTAGTTATCTTGTTCATTTTAACTGTTGATGAGTTTATTTATTCAAAACGTTGGCTTGTCTAGCGGGTTCAACGTTAGACGCCATCACGGCCTGAAGGTGGGATTTCGGGTCGTGACATTAATTCACCAACTGAACAGTTAGTTAATTCTTAAAATGCACAAATGAAGAAAGATCTATTTTTTGGCATTTTTATGATAGGAAATATGCAATTGAAGACACAAAAATTAATAAAAATAATTAAAATAACAAAACACTAATGAATGTAGGAGATGTTAAAATAGTGCAAAAATTAGGTATTCACATCTTCCCCTCTTTGCTCGAGAACACGAAGTGTTTTCGTGCAAAGAAAAGTGAATGCCATAGCTAAATTTTGCTCACATGTCACTCCAATGGAAGCAAAATGTTTTTTGAAAAATAGTGACCGAACCTTGCTTCGAGGTTGCCTACATATCCTTGGCTATAAAGGAATTAGGTCAGTGTAGTTCTGGAAAAATTTGGTAGCTGGGACTATCGGACACAAGATTTAAGACTGTTGTTGTTGATGCTATTGTTGTTGCTGTTACTATTACTTGCTACTTACATCAATAGGAAAAGAGAAAAGAACAACATATGTCTGCAAACTAAGAGTTACAAAATTCCTATCTATGTGTCTTCTGGAGTCAAATCTTGATTCTTGACTTGCTCGCTTGTGTTGACCTTAGATTGGATATTGATGCTCTTTAAAGAAAAGATTATGACTCAACTTCCTTGTTCGAAAGTGAGAAGATGAATCTTGAGATGCTGGGTTGGTGGCACATTGTAAAAGTTAACTCCAACTATCTTGCGATCGACAGACTTCTTTCTTCTGATTGAGAAATGAAAATTGCAAGATTTAATCTTCACAACATGTGCTTTACGGTGGGGCCTGCAAAGCCATCAAATACGAACAAAACGAACAAAATTTTCTGCCCCAGTTTCGCGCTGAGACAATTTTGTGAGTTATTGGGTAGAGCTGCATATCAACTTATTTTATTTGAAAGATGCAAAAACTATATTGAAAACTCCGAATAGAGTGTGCTTCTCTTAGAAGTATAATTAATACAACATAGACTAGGAGGTGCATCTCCCACGGGTAGCATTGGAATGACTACGAGATTCAAGGACTCAAACTAGGAATTGCGTCTCCTAGGATGAATGATTCATATTAGGAAGTGCGTCTTCTACGAATGAGGTTGAAAGTCTTGGACTAGGAAGTGAATCTCCTAGGATTGATGGTTCGGAGTAGGAAGTGTGTCTCCTATTGGAATGACTCAAACAAGGAAGTGCGTCTCCTATGAGTGAGGTTGAAAGGATTGGACTAGGAAGTGCGTCTCCTAAGATTAATGGTTCCGGTTAGGAAGTGTGTCTCCTATTGGAATGACTCAAACTAAGAAGTGCATCTCCTACGAATGAGGTTGAAAGGATTGGACTAGGAAGTGCGTCTCCTAGGATTAATGGTTCATATTAGGAAGTGTGTCTCCTATTAGAATGGCTCAAACTAGGAAGTGCGTCTCCTACGAATGAGTTTGAAGGGTTTGGACTAGGACGTGAATCTCCTAGGATTAATGGTTCATTAGGAAGTACGTATCCTAGGATTAATGGTTCATTAGGAAGTGTGTCTCCTACGAATAAGGATGAAGGGTTCGGACTAGGAAGTGCGTCTCCTAGGATTAATGGTTCATTAGGAAGTGCGTCTCCTATTGGAATGGCTCAAACTAGGAAGTGTGTCTCCTATGAATGAGGTTGAAATTTTTGGACTAGGAAGTGTGTTTCCTAGGATTTGATGGTTCAGATTAGGAAGTGCGTCTCCTAATGGAATGACTCAATCTAGGAAGTGCGTCTCCTACGAATGAGGTTGAAGGGTTTGGACTAGGAAGTGCGTGTCCTAGGACTAATGGTTCATTAGGAAGTGCGTCTCCTATTGGAAAGACTCAAACTAGAAAGTGCATCTCCTACGAATGAGGTTGAAATTTTTGGACTATGAAGTGTGTTTCCTAGGATTTGATGGTTCAGATTAGGAAGTGCGTTTCCTAATGGAATGACTCAACCTAGGAAGTGCGTCTCCTACGAGTGAGGTTGAAAGGATTTGACTTGAAAGTGCGTCTCCTAGGATTAATGGTTCCGGTTAGGAAGTGCGTGTCCTACTGGAATAACTCAAACTAGGAAGTGCGTCTCCTACGAGTGAGGTTGAGAGACTTGGAATAGGAAGTGCGTCTCCTAGGATAAATGGTTCTGATTAGGAAGTGCGTCTCTTATTGGAATGACTCAAACTAGGAAGTGTGTCTCCTACGAATGAGGTTGAAGGGTTTGGACTAGGAAGTGCGTCTCCTAGGATTAATGGTTCGTATTAGGAAGTGTGTTTCCTATTAGAATGGCTCAAACTAAGAAGTGCATCTCCCACGAATGAGATTGAAAGTCTTGTACTAGGGAGTGCATCTCCTAGGTTTTGATGGTTCAGATTAGGAAGTGCGTCTCCTAGTGGAAGGACTCAAACTAGGAAGTGTGTCTCCTACGAGTGAGGTTGAAGGTCTTGTACTAGGAAGTGCGTCTCCTAGGATTAATGATTTTGATTAGGAAGTGCGTCTCCTATTGGAATGACTCAAACTAGGAAGTGCGTCTTCTACGAGTGAGGTTGAAGGTTTTGAGGGAATGTAACCAGGGGTTGGATCCCTGTATCACTAAGAAAAAAAATATAATCAGGGGTTGGAGCCGTGTATCACTAAGGAAGAATGTAACCAGGGGTTGGCGCCCTCTATCATTAAGAGGGAATATAATCAAGGGTTGGTGCCCTGTATCAGTGAGAGGGAATGTAACCAGGGGTTGGCACCCTGTATTATTGAGATAGAATATGGCCAGGGATTTGCACCCTGTATCGTTGAGAGAATGTAACCAAGGGGTGGCTCCTTGTATCACATAGAGAGAAAGTAACCATGGGATAGGATACCTTGTACTAAAATGGAACCTTACTAAAGATTGTTGTACCTTATATTGAAAAATACAGCTCGGGATTGGTGTACCCTATACTGAACATGCGACTAGGGAGTGGTGTGCCCTATATCAAAATTGAACCTCAACTAAGGACTGATGTACCTTATGTTGTAAAATGAAGTGGTTGATGTTGTAATTATGGGCATGCCTAGAAAGAAAAAGCAGATACTTTGAAGACTTACCTTTAGTGACATTCGTACTTTGAGAGCTTCACTTCTATGCTACTTTGTTCCCTACTTCAAATAAAGAAAGATATGTGAGTTAAATAGTGGTGGCCGGTTTGTGGCCTTGAATGATCTGAGCAGTATCTTCGGCCACCTCGTTGTTTGAGAAACAGTTTTCCAGTAATGGTACCAAAAGGCTTGGACGCTCTGTATAGTTTTTCGAAAACTTTGGCTTTCTAATGTCGCCCCTGATTATTTTGTACCCGGATGTCTAAGGTGTTGTTGAACCTTCTCTACAAAGCAAGTCTTTGCTTTGGCAGGTTTTTCCTCTAAAATCAAACTTGATTATCTTGCACCCGATATCAGTTTGTGTCGGTGGTACTATCAACTTTGCCCTTGATGCAAGTCTTGCTAGCGACCTTTATGATTTCTTCGAAACAACTTGTTCGGCTTATCAGAGGAAATCACAGTTGGATTTGTGCCTTTGTCAATGTTATGTACGCCTCACATCCTTTGTTTTGCACATCTGGAAAACAGTGACCAATTTTGTGGCCCTTTCCTTATTGTCTTCTAGGCAAATATACCAACAAAGTTTTCGCTTTGGAACTTCCATTTTCATGAACCCTCAGATCTTGTTTAACCTCAACAACTTATTATGCATGTTGCTTCCCTGGGTATGTCCTTTTTGATGTGCTGAGATTGAACTCGCTTTGTACAATTGGAAAGCTGGTAACCGGTTTTGAAATCACTTCTCCATTGTTCTAACAAAACTGACTAAAAAGGATAAAAATGCAAATGGACAAAATGATGCAACGTAAAAGTGAGATGGAATAATATATAATTGTAAATGCCACTTTACGGGAAAAGAAAGAAAGAAAAGGCTCCTCTGAATATGGTAGTCAAATTTAATGATCATGAAATGCATTTTGGACTGAGCGACCGAATCTATCCAACCAATCTACCCTTTCTTCTTGTTGTTCTCTTTTGTTTGTGAAGTTGGCCTCTTTGTGACAATCATTTGTATCAAATCATAGCTCACCTTTGACCAGTAGTGCCCCGAAAGGTTTTGACTAACTAGCCTCTCTCATTTATTTATCTCCACTTACCATCGCCTTACAGTGCCCATGAGGGTTTTCACCAATAAGACTCTCTCATTTTTTATCCATTATCTTCTTCTTCTTCTTTTATTCATTTTGCGCGAGCAATTTGACATTGTTCTATGTCGTGTAAGAACTGTTGCTTATTTTGTGCTTCCATTGGCACTCTAAAAGACTAATTGGAAGGTCTTTATTTGGAAGGTATTTATTTGGAAGGATTTTGGAGAGAGTTAGAAAAAAAGGGTCACATTAAGGCTCAAAATAGATCAAAGATATTGGTGTTGTGTATTTACAACTCTTGGAATCGACTTTTCGTAAAAACATAAAAAACTTCTGCCCTAGTTTCAGATACTGGGGAATTTTCATTTTTGATTTGGTTAGACTGAACCCTGGTGTAGAGCTGCCTACGTATCCTTTAAAGGAATCAAGTCAAACGTAGTTCAAGCCTAATGGAATGATTTCATCGTGGTTTTTTTTTTTTCACTCATTCTTTCTATTTTCCTTTGCTTCTCTTCTCTTTTGTTATAATCAAATTTTCATAGCCCTTATTTTCTAGTGGCATGGATCTTCGATTCTTTGTTTATTCTTCTTCTTCTTCTTTTTTTTACTTGATTCCAAAAGAGGGGGTCGAGGAAAAATAAAACAGGCTCAAAGGGGGTAACGAAAAGTATAAAGTGTTTGGGTAGCAGAAAAATGTCCTCCCAGCTCAAGAATGCCAATCATACGATCTCTTCTCAGGTTCGGTATTGATGGACATGAATGTATTCTTAGTTTTGCCTTGATGTTAAATGATGCACTTCAGTACCAACTAATCCATTTTAAATTCCCTGGAATGCATCTTCTTTGGAGTTTTGGGTCATCTTCCCTGATATGATTATATTATGGCAGGCCCTGGCCAAAACCCTTTTACTGATTAGTCCAACCAAACTTCAAAGCTTTCAATTATCCTTAAACCAGTATTCATGATAAGTTTCGGATAAACATCTTTAACCTCTACGGATATGATTGTTTCGGTTCCATGTGATCTTGACACAGGCTTATCATCAAAGGTTTTCAACCTCTTACTTGTCCTCCAACGTGTTTTTTCCTCAATTCAATTCAAGATTGGACTAACTTTCTAAAATTTAGCCGAAAACTCCGCATGCACGTCATGTCACAAAAATTGGCGTGAAAAGAAATATATATGCAAGAAGAACTAAACACAATGGATTAAAATGACACAAAGAAGAGAAAGAAAAAAAAAACGTTGCATCTCATTGATTAAAGGATAGAGAGGTTTGATGACAGGACAAACAAACAACCTCGAAATAATCCGGATGAGAGAAACTATGACAAAATAAGTTACCAAGACTCCTTCCCGTCAAGGGAGGGAGTGAATTTCCAATTATCAAGCTCAACATCTTAGCTACGAATTTGCACATCAGCATCAAACAGGACCTTCAACAATTTTGATTGACTTCCATTCAGTGGACATGTTCTTGACATTTTTCACCAAAATGCCCCCATATTCTTTATCATTGTAAATCATCCCAACGTTGTGTGCTTTGTCGTGATGTTTAGGATGCCATTATATTGGACCACGAGTATCCCTTCTTGAATCATCATTTCTATTTCATTTTTCAAATCCTGACAATCCTCAGTGCTATGCCCCTGGACATTAGAATGGTACACACACTGTACACCAGGGTTAAAACCTTTTGCATATGGATCAGGAACATACCCTTGAAGTGTCTCAATCATACCACAACGTTTCAACCTTTCAAACAAACTTGTGTAGGATTCTACGATTGGCGTGAAATTGTCCCTCTTCTTATGTTCCCTTTCATACTCTTGTTTTGGACGAGCGTTGTAGAGTGATTGAGAGTTTTGATGTCGCGGATGAAGGTATGTTAAATTTGGGGCCCACATATGTTGGTGATTGGATGGTTTGGCATAAGACTGAGTTGCATACTGTGGAGAAACTGAGTATCATGGATCCGGGGGTTGAGATGCTCCCCTTTGGCCTCTTTTCGCCCGTGATGAGATCATGACCTCCTCATCTTTCTTCTTTTGGTTAACAAGGTCGTCTGGCTTATTCTGGATTTCTTGGGTGGCTGCTTTGAGATCCGCTTGACTTATAATTCGGCCAGTATTGAGGCCATTCTCGACCATTTCTCCTATCTTGATTGCATCAACAAAAGGTCTGCCCATTGCGGACATCATATTTTGAAAATAATCAGGATCCTAGGCCCGAAGGAAGACAATGATTAACTCATGGTCATCCATGGGTGGTTTAACTCTAGATGCTTGCTATCTCTACCTAACGGCATACTCCCTGAAGCTTTCAGTCGGCTTTTTCTTCATATTGGACAGGGAATTGCGATCTAGCGCAATATCAATGTTATACTGAAATTGCTTGACGAATGTCTGGGCTATGTTGTCCCAAACATGCCAGTGAGAGATATCTTGGTAAATGAACCATTCATAGGCTACCCCTACCAGACTCTCCCTAAAATACGCCATCAGCAACTCTTCTTTTTCCCCTACACCTCTCAGCTAGTTGCAGTACCTTTTCAAGTGGGCGATATGGTCGCCGTGTCCATCATATTTCTGAAATTTTGGTGTCTTGAACCCTGGTGGCAAATGGATGTGAGGGAACATGCATAGATCACTGAAAGATACACTAGATCACTGAAAGATACACTTTTGTGACCACCTAGTCCTTGTATGTTCTTTATGTTCTGTTCAAGACTTTTCATTTTTCTGGCCATCTCATTCGGCTCAACTGCCTTGGCAGGCTTTTCATTTTCCACTGGTGACTCGTATTGAGGTAGTCTGGTTGTATGGAGCCGAGACCCTGAAAGCCATATTTGGAGAGTAGTATTGGCCATCATAAGCATGAGATGGTGGCTCGTTATTTGTCCTCGTCACAGGAGGAGGTGGCGGGATTGTATATACCGGTGCGTCAGACACGACAAGAGGGGTGTTCCTGACCGATGCGGCCGGAGGTCGCACATTAGAGGTACCAGGGGCGGCTTGAATGATGTAGTTTGGCACATACCCTGGTGGTAGAATGTGATTATTTGTTGCACGGAGCGGTGGTTGAGTAGCCAGGGGTACGATAGAAGTTCCTTCTGAGGGACCCTGAGGTGGAGGCTAACTGGAGACCCAAGCTTGATATACATCTGACAGTTGTTGTTTTAATCTTCTCACTTCATCCTACTCTTGCTCAACTGACTGACCATGGGGGTCGTCACTGACCAACTCGATTTCATCATTATTAGCCATCGGTACCTTTCCTTTAGATCTGGTGAAGTAATGATGTGTTGCCAGTTTCACCACAAACCAGCCATCTTAAGCTTACTATATAAGAGACAACAAACATGTTAGGGTTAAGCATTTTACACATATGAATCACACGTAATATGCTATGTTCCAAATATTGTCACCATTTCTAACATGCTTTTGGAAGGCTTCATGTTTCATCCCGGCTTATAAGGCTGCTACTTATTGGCGCTCTCAAATTTTATTTTATTTTCTTTCTCATTTTTTTTCACTTTTCTTTTCACTCGCCTCATTTTGTTCCCTCATTTTAGAGTTATTGAAATATTTTGATCGAACCTTTTAGGGGCTGCCTACGTATCATGTCGCCGCATGAATCAGATCATTACGTAGTTCAAGGACATGACCATTTTTTTTAAAAATTTACAAAACAAAGTTTCCCTTTTTTTCTTTTTAATGTACAAAAACAACATCTTTTTGGTTCATTTTCGTAATTTTCTAAACCGAAATCTTTTTTCATTTATTTTCTTTTTCTTTTTATTTTTCTTTTTGATACAAGACAAAAGGAAAATTACATAAAGATACAACCTAAAAGACGAATATTTAAACAAGATCGGACTTGACTCAAACAGAATCTTTTTTTTAAAGTAAATTAAATAAAAGGCAAACAACAAGACTCAAAACACCAAAAGACTCTTACAAACTCGATGACTACAAATGAACAGTCAAAGTGTACTTCCAACTAAAAGAAGACTCTGATCTCTGTAGGAGAATCCACCGGCATCATTGTTTTCAAGGTGCTTGTTCCTGCGGCAGACCTCCCATATCATGGTATATGCGCTTCAGGTCTGTGGCAATGTGGCGTGCGAAGCTGAGCGCTACCATAGCAAATTTCTCTCGGGTCAAACCTTGACAAGTCACACACCCTCGAGCGTTATAAGTAGCCACCTCATAGACCTTCCTTCTAACATGCTCCTGGCTTTGACTTAAAAACTAGATCTGTCGCTCATGGTTATTGTCTATGTCTGATATATCCACCTCGCGTTGTAACGCCAAATTCAGCTGGTCCTGGATCCTTGCTAGCTCATTCTCTAGTTGGTTCTTACTTGATTCTGCAGCCCTGGCCCGAGCCCTTAGATCATGGATGATAAGGTTGTAATGCATTTCTTCGTGCTTTGGAACGGCCGCTTGTTGCTGAGTAACGACTTTTGTTCTCTCTTGTCGAAGCTGTGCTCGAAGTTCTTGAACCTCATGTATTAATCTGGTTTTCTCCTCTTTAAACTCAGTATACTGCAAATCCCTATTCACGTTGGCAATACTTATATCCCTACGTAGTTCCCGGATGATGGATTCATAGTCTCTTGCTGTTTCCTTCTTGGCCTGCCCCACTCTTGTTTTGATTTCAGTCTCCCATTTTGTCGTGCTCTTCTGAATTGTCTCTTTCCTAGATCCAAAAGCATCTTGGTCATAGAACCACTCAAAATATGCAGGGTGTAACTCTCTTCGATCTTGATCTTCCACCATAGTGTGTAATTCAAGCACCTTGATTTCATCCCAAACCCGCTTAGCATAAGCCTCACGAATAGGATCCTCTGATGTTACTCCCACATGAATCTTTGCATGTGCTCCACTATGGGCACGACTTGTTTTCGACCTAATTGGTGTAGGGCTCTCATAGGCACATACGGTTGAAAACCTCGAAGACCCATCAAAATCAGAAACGAATGGCCTCTTTTGGTGAGAACGAGTGGTATTTCCATGTGATTCTCGTAGCAGACAACTTTTGAAGATACCCCTCCATGCTTAGGCGCTCTTGGGGAAGCTACTAACTTTCTTTCAAAAATTTAGACCTATCTTCAAGCTCATTGTTGCAACAATGGACGCTAAAATTTACCCGTGCGTGATGAAGGAGAAGGTGCTCTAAAAACCATATCTGGAGTATGATGTTACAGCCCTCAAAGAAATCTTTCCCTTCCTGACATTTGGTTAGGGCACGGTAAATATCTGACAATACCATAGGAATGATAGTGGCATCCTTTTCACGCAATAAAGAGGTAACTATGCCAGATAATCGAATATCAATATTTTTGTCATGCCTCGGGAAAACCACCGTCCCTAGAAATGCCACTAGGAATGCTCTCCGCCCATGGCTTTGCCAAGCTTTGTATCCAATTTTATTATCAAGCTCTTTCCCGTGCTTTGAAAATCACCTGGACACCCATACCTGTCGTACAAGAAGTCCAATCGAACGTGCCCTCGTTCCACAATTGCTATTTTATTTTGGCTGATTGTCATCTGCTCAAGGAACTTACTGCCAGTGACATCCCTGGGGGCCAAGGGTCTCGTCTTCCTAAGCTCATCGCCTAACTTTGTGTATCCAGCTAACTCCTCCAAAGTGGGAGCCATTTTGAAACCATTAAAACGAAATATGTTGTTATTAGGATCCCAAAAATGCACCAACGCCTCGATTAAGTCCCTCCTTGGGTTGATCTCCATAATACTCACAAAGTTACCCATATGGTCCTTTATCTTTTCTTGCTCACAAACGCCCGTATTTTTCCACCATTGCCTCAGCAACCGGGGTGTTTTATGCACAAGCCAAATCTGCAAGGGCTCATCATCTTTTGGCTTTTTATCGGGTCTTCCACTTATTGAATTCATATCTTCCCTGGATAAATAAAAATGTGAGGTCAAGTCCTAATACAAACTCGAAGAAATGACACCAAGCAGATACTTGGATAAGACAATGAACAGACTTTTTAGTGGAGAATTCCTCGTATTAAAGGATCGGTCAACTAAGGCCCAACTCATCAGACTTGATTGATATGCCAGATTTGGACGGAAAGGACCACACTCTAGAATGACTAACCACGTGTCTCAACAAGACATGATAAAACCGACCGGCCGAGGACCAAATGATAAAAGGTGACAAAAGGGACAAGATGATTATTCTTATGGAAACAGTTCTTCAGTACTTCGAAGGAAAGTACTAAAGTTGTCTCGGTAAAAACATCCGGACACATGGATAAGCAGGTAAAAGTAGACAAAAATTTATTCTTTTACGAAAACAGTCACTTGGTACTCCCCAAAAGTTTTAAGATTGACTAGGCAAAGATGGTCGGAAATAAGGACAACACGGAAAAAATCAAAAATAAATAAACAAAATGAATATTTTGGGAAAATAGCTCCTCGATGCTTCCAAGGCAGGCTGTCCCGGCAAAACGACGGGATAAAAGGGCAAAACAGTAAAAGGTGACCAAAAAATAGAAATCTCTTCTTTTTTTTCTTTTTCTTTTTTGGAATTTCGAAAGAAAAACTTCTAAAGAAGAAAGGAACTTTTTTTTGTGGATATTTGGGCTTTTATTTTGAATTTATGAAAAAAATACTTCTAAAGAAAAAGAAAATATTTTTGAATCTTGAATTTTCTTTTCAATTTTCGAAAGAAGAATGAAAATATTTTGGATTTTTTATTCTAGTTTTTTGTTTTTTTTTCAAATTTTTTTATCGAAGAAAGACTTATAAAGAACAAAAGAAAATATTTTTGATATTTTTGATTATTTATTTATTTATTTGAATTTTTGGGGAAAAGACTTCTAAAAAAGAAGGTAGAAAATATTATTTGTTTGGATTTCTATTTTATTCTCTTTTCGAACGAAAGACTTCTAAAATAGAAGAAAATATTTTTGGGTTTAAATTTTTTTTATTTGGGATTTCTAAAGAAAGACTTCTAAAGAACGAATTAAAGGAATTTTTCTTTTCTTTTTTTGGATTTCTGAAAAATGGGGGCCGGAAACTATGAAGTTTGTCTACGTGCCTCACATCCGGTGAGAATCAGACCTACGTAGTTCGGTAAAATCGAGTATTTTTCTCTTTTGATTTATATGAAAATTAATCGTTACACCTCACGCCAGACTATTACAAAATATTTATTAAAAAAAGATTATTAAACTAGGAGAAAGATTTTTTTTTTTATAATTCCGCTCAACTATTTTCTAAAGTCGGTCAACAATGCGAGCAAGTCTTCCAAATGATGTAACAACTAGCACATAAGTGAACATGATGGTCTCAAAAAGGATACATGTCCTATACGAGCCCGACCCCTGTGTCGAGCTTCGCTAAGTTGAATGATGCAACAAAACGATCCTACTGGGATACCCAGGCGTGTGGCTTGCTCTTCTAGGTTTTTAAAAATCCTAGGGGATGAGGTGTATCTAGACGGGCCATAAAACGAGTTGACAACTCGAGTTGGGAAGGGGTAGCGTACCAGGAGCAGTATTTCTCCGGCTTAACTACTGGACCCTCCCCGTTCTTAAATGTGGGTGACTAATAATCCTTCACCGGGAGCCCAGGCCCACCGACTTTATCTTAAAAAAGAATGTGGCGCGTATCCGCGATTCCCGAGCTTGTATTCAGAAGACTCAGAGGGGGTGCGCATAGTTTATATGTACAATTCAACAATATCAAAGCGGTAAAAAGCAAACAAGTAATACATTAGGCACAAATAAATCACAACACATACAAAATTAATAAAGCTAAATAAAAGTCAACATGTACAAGCTTGAATTCTGGTTGTCCCCAGTAGAGTCGTCAGAGTTGTCACACCCCTTTTCTACCCCCGAAAGATGATATGTTATGGATTGTGGGTTAAAGGGTTTTTTCCAATTGAAGTGACAAATTTGAGTAGGGATTATTTTATTTTCAGAGTCGCCACTTGCAATTGATTTTTCGGTGTTCCAAGTCACCCTTTATTTGAATCCCAAGTCAAAGGAAGGTTTGACTCTATTTTTATCGGTCCGCGAAAACAAAGTTCGGGTAAGGAATTCTGTTGATCGGGGAGAAGGTGTGAGGCATCCCGAGTCCCGTGGTTCTAGCCCGGTCACTTTATTGACTTAAAACTTGGCTTGAATTAATTTTGGACAAACTGTGATTTATATTATTTTCATGTTTTAACTATCCGCTTTTAATTATTAAAATTTTTAAAGAAAGATTTGAATAAAATTGTCCTAATCGCAACACGCAAGCGAATCTGCGACCGAGATGAATTTATTAAATTTGTTGTAACAGCGCTACGCAAGCGAATCCGCAGTTATGACAAAGGACCATTAGCACGCTATTATTTTCAGAAAGGTTACTATATTGTGCTTTGAGAAAATTGATTTTTTGAAAAATTATTAAATGTTACTACCGCGCTACACAAGCGAATCCGCAATTATAGCAAAGGATTAATTAAATTAAAGATTAACTAAAACTAATTAGAGAATGGTATGAGATTATTGAATTAATTTATTGAATGTTATTAAAGTGTGCTTACTATTTGCCTAGCGTTTAAATTGATAAAAAGAATTATTATTATTATTTATTACTTATTCGAACAAAAAAAAGGAACAAATAGGACATTATTAAAATTATTTTTTAACTAATGCAAAATATTAAACTCGGGTAAGCTTATGCTAAACTTTCATGGTTTTGGGCCACTTATTTTATTTAACAACAGAGAGATTATTGATTTTAAGGAAAAACCCGCTTACTTTCTATTGTCATTGGGCCTACAGATTTTAGCTCATTTGGCCCATGTTGCTTAAGAGCCTCAATGACCAACACAACAAAAAGTGACAAGTATTCTTCTAAGTCCAAATTGCTCATCACGTTGATGTCCACATTAAAATCATTTATCATAAAAGAAACTCACATGCTAATTATTATCTCTGCTCTTTCATCTTCTTAATAAACTTATTTCTCAAGGACTAACATAATATTTCTACTCATTTACACTAACATGGCACTAATCAGACTACAAACTCATTAGTCACGTAAACACCTTAAGCATTTGAATCTACTTTCATAATTATAAATTGCAACTAATTATAAAAACTATAAAATAATGGTAATACTTTAATGCTAAATAGAAGAACCATATTATAACATTATGTTAATTTAATTTAAAGCATCAAAACATATGAAGCTAGAAGTCTTTCCTAGATAATTATACATGAACCTTAAAAGTAACTCACATAAAAGATCCAAACTAAACAAACATGGTTAAAAATAAGGTCTTTCTCTTTTCCTTAAACTAAGTAAACTTAACAAAATGTAATTTCAATCATATATATAAAGAAGAAATGATAATTGAACTAATTTCTAACATATTTACATGATGATAACAATAATATAACATTCATCTTGAAACAAAATCAAATCTAACATGTTCCATCAACCAAACCAGGATCAAATCCTTCTTATTATCATCAAGAATCTGAAATATAAGAATTTGAAAGTTACCTGGTTTGCAGAATGATAAAATACAGCAGTGCAGCAACAGAAATTCAGCAGCAAATACAGTAAAAACAGCAACAACTCAAGTGTTAAAACAACCCAGAAAACTCAACAAAGATGCTTGAAACTAGTAGCTATCAACTTCACACGTTGCCTAATGAATATTTCTATTTTTGTGAGAGCTTTTGCACTCAAATAGTACTCACCAAGATTTGAAATTTCAGCTTGCTATATATATTAAGCTGCTGATTCAAGATATGTCTTTTTTTAGAGTGTAAGAGATGATCTCTCAATGTAAGATAGAGTGTGATCAAAAGTGTCTTTCTAAAGCACAAGAAAGATACTATTTATAGGAGAGGAGGGACATGAATTATTATTACAAATCTGTACAAAGGACAGATTTTTCATCAAAAATATGTCCAAACTATTCAAAGGACAGTTTTTTTGGTCAAAAATCTGTCCAAAAGGACAAACTATTACCAACTATGAACAATGTTTGGAGTATTGTACTCCAAATAGTCCGCAAACAGTAAAAAGTAAACCTAACATGTACCCTACTTCTTCTTTTATCTTTTACCCTTCACAAACTAATATCAAACTAACTAACCAATTCAAAACAATATAAAAACAGAAAATTCAGCATTCAACTTAGCCAATTAAACTAATGTTGATATGATTAATCCAAGAAAAAGAAAAAAAATCTACGATTAGTCAAAAACATGTATTAATGGTGACATATTCCCAAAATCGATTAACTTAAACAAAAGCGAAATCAGAAATTAGACTAAACACGAAGTTAAACAAAAATAAATAAAAACCGAATTTAATCTACAAAAAAAACGACAGAAAAATTAAAACTTTAGAGGAAAGAATAAGGGTTCGAGGTTCTTACCAAGTTCAGGGCTTTCGACGTCGAATCGATAAATGAGGTGATGCCGAGGATGCCAAGTGATAGTTGTCCGACCCCAAGGCGCATGTTTCTTTTTGGCAGACGATAAACCAATAGATTCTGGTGTCTTGCCAAAAAGAAACAAGTGCCTTTGGTCGAAAAAGAAAAAAGAAGAAGAAACAAGAAAAAAAGAATGGAGAAGCAACGGCGGCAGCGGCGGAAAAGGAGGCGGGCGGTGGGGTGGACGGCGGAGGTGGCCGGCCGACGGAGGTTGGAGTTTTGGGTCAAGACCAATATGAAAATATAGAGTGGAAGGAGCTCTATACGTCCATGTATGCATTGTAGGGTGATGGTGGCCGGGGCTTCACGAATTTGGGCAAAAAGGCGGCGGCTAGGATTTCTTAGATCTAAACTTCGTGGAGTTTGAGGGGTTGCTGAAGGATTTCGTTTGAAGATATGGAAAGAGGAGGTTGTGGATATTATATGGTGATATTTTGAGGTCAAACGGAAAGTTTCCGACGGTGGACGGTAGCGGAGCCACGGCGGCGTCGCCGCGAGGGGAGAAGCGGCAGAGAGGAAGGAGAAATAAGAAAAGAGGGGCACTAGGGTTTGGTCATTTAGAAAAATGGAAAAAAAATATGATTTTTGAAGTCTTTTATATGACAAATAAATTGATTATGGGCCATTGGATCAAGGGCAAAGGAAGACTGAGATTGGATCTTGGTTTCACTTATCAAAATGACGTAGTTTAGGTACGAAACTACGTCGTTTTGTGATCTACTGGCAGCCCCTTTATGGATTAGCCATTGCACTTTTGGCCACTTAAATCATTTCAATTTTGGCCTAATTCCCTTAATCCTACTTATAAACTAAATTTACACAAATAAATGAATAAATTAACTTATTCAAGTGATCAATTAACTAGATTAATTCACCAACTGAACAGTTAGTTAATTCTTAAAATGCACAAATGAAGAAAGATCTATTTTTTTGGCATTTTTATGATAGGAAATATACAATTGAAGACACAAAAATTAATAAAAATAATTAAAATAACTAAACACTAATGAATGTAGGAGATGTTAAAATAGTGCAAAAATTAGGTCACAGCAATTTACCGGCGCAGAGATAAAAAAGTTCCTGGAAGATTTGAAAATAAAGAGGATCACATCTTCACCCTATCATCCAAGCGCAAATGGTCAAGCGAAGTCAACAAATAAAATGTTAATACAAAACCTCAAGAAAAGGTTGGAAGCAACTAAAGGTAAATGGCTTGAGTAACTACCCAGAGTCTTATGGGCATATCGAACGATGGCCAAGTCAAGCACGGGGGTGTAACGACCCAGCCGGTCGTTTTGTGTGTTGGGACTCCATTCCCGTGAATGACTCCTTCCATAGAGACTACTCGTGCCTTATGACTTGTGTGGGCAGGTAGTTCGAGATTCAGTAGTGTTTTGGCCAGTTCAGGAACACTTGGTTCCTGAAGGCTAGCCTATTTGGCAAATTTTGGTTCCGAGCAGCATTTTGAGCAAACGACCTCGGAATCGAGTTCTGACAGATCCAGCAGCTTCGGATGATGATTTTGGACTTAGGAGTGTGTTCGCCTCGGGTTTCTGATGACCCGGGAGTATTTCGGCACCTGAATTGAAATGCAGGATTTCATGTGATTTAGAATTCAGCCTGGAATTGGACCTCATGATATCATGGTCCGAATGGAATTCCGGAACTGAAAATAGTTCTGTATAGTCATTTATGATTTGCCCGCAAAATTTGGGGTCATTCCGAGCAGTATAGACCCGTTCGGCGTATCGGTGAGCCATTCGAATTTTCTTGAAATCCTAAGTTTGAAACTAAGGGGTTTTGGAGAGTGATTTATAGTTTGGATGATGTTTTTAGTGTTCTGGGAGATCGAGCAAGTCCGTCTTATGATTTGGACTCGTTGGTATAATTTGTTGAGGGCTCGGGTGGGCCCAGCGGTCTTCCGGACCCCGATCGGGTTCAAAAACCAGCAATTTGCATAGCTGGTGGGAATTTTCTGGTGTGACCATGAGCCGCAGGCACGAGGCTCGCACCAGCGGAAAATCAATCGCAGGCACGGCTCCTTCCGCAGGAGCGGCCTTTCTTCTGCAAAAGCGGCTCCGCAGGAGCGGACCAGACTCCGCACGCGAGCATTCCCCAGGGCCCAGGCCATCGCAGGCGCGACCAATTTCACGCAGGTGCGAGTCCGCACCTGCGATCCAAAGTCCGCAAGAGCGAGAATTCCCCCCAGTGCCCAGGCCTTTTTCCGCAGGAGCGACCCTTTTCCCGCAGGTGCGAGTCCGCACTTGCGATCCAAAGGTCGCAGGTGCGGAAACTGCTGACCAGTCCTATAAAAAGCCCATTTCGTGAATTTCTTCCCAAAACACCATTTTTCCTCCATTGTTGCACACCCCAAGAGCTCCAGAACGTGTTTTCAGTCCAATTATCTCAGGTAAGTAATTCTTTGGCCTCCGCATGTTAATTTCTTCAATTCTTTGGGAATTTCCACCTCCAAATTCATAGAAATTCATAAGAAATTGTTGGGGAGAATAGAGGGTTTTGAG